>JAUMHK010439323.1:0-10543 GCA_032362305.1 Paeonia lactiflora | reverse complement strand
GACAAACTCCGCACACGTCCTCCTCTTGTAAATGAACAAGAGGGAGATTGTGCACAACATTTCTGGTGGCTGGAAAAGTCTGCATTATCCATTGAACAACGTTGTCAACACTTGCACCTTGAAACAACTCTTCAAAAGTGACATAATCAAAATTGCCCTCTTCGCCAAAATCCATAATCCTCTCCTCAGCAAAACCCTCTTCTCCAAAATCCATGATCAAAACCCTAAAAAAATAACAGATCCGAACCCGAATCGCAACTGATATGAATCCAATGAATAAAAGGGAGAAAGTTTACCTCCCGCTGATCACCGGTTCCTTTTCGATTCCTTTTCTTGCGGGCAGACCACCCTGTGAAGAAAAAACAAAAACTTACACGAGAAAAACAAATCAATATATAACAAATTGACGTAAGATAGAATTAGGATTAGCCTTTCAAAAAAGTAAAACAAAATAGCGTTTCAAAAAGAATTAGGGTTAGCGATTCGGAAATTCAGTCGAGATGATCAGATTAACGTAAAATTGCGGAGAGAGCGCCGTTAAAAATATCAGATTTTGAGAGAGACACGATGAAAGTGATCGGAATTTGAGAGAGATGGACACACAGAGCCGTTGAAAGTTATCGTGTTTTGAGAGAGCGAGCGAGAGAGCTTGAAAGTGCTTTAACAGAAAACGAGCGAAATGTGAATGTAACAATCCCACGTTACGATGTTTTGTCGTCGAAAACGCCCCCAAACGTAATTATTTTATTAATTACATATTGGTCACTTTTTTATTTTATTTACATTCAAGTCCATAATTATAAGATTTTTTCTCGCCCTCGGTTCATATTTTTTATTATAAATATTTAAATTGTTTATAATAAAATCAGAAATGGGCACGTATTATATTTGCAATATAATATGATCAGTCTTAACAAATATTTCACGTTATACTTTTTGGGTGTAATTTTTATTTTATTTACATTAAAGTTCTTGATATTATAATTTTTCTTTTATTTAAGATAAGGGTTCATATTTTTATTACTTAAAGTTCAAATTGTTCAAAATAAAAGAAATATAATAAAATTAGTAATCGGTTATTACTATATATAAATCCCTAAAAACACATTTTAGGTATCACTTTTGTAAAAAAAAAAAACATAAAAAATTCTTAATCTAGATGTCAAATTAATATTTCTCACTCATTCTTTAACAATTTTCAAAATTAAATATATCCATCTGCTCGCAATAACAAGTGTTAAATATGAATAAAAAATAAACTTACTAATTGTAGAGACCCTAAAGTTTTTTTTGTATTTTTTGTGTTATTTTATTTAATTATCATGAGGGGTAATTTTAGTATTGTAGTTAATTAGATGTGATTGTAATATTTTTTTTCTTGGATTGTGGCTTAAGTGACATTCCTTTATTCCTTCTGGAAGGAGGAGTGATTTTAAATGTTATGTGGTTGTGTTATTATTATTTTTAAGCTTTTAAAATTGTTCTTGTGACCCAATTTTGGAGCTATTGGACTAGATTTTAAATATAATCCAATGGTACACATTCACCCTAGTCTCGTCATTGTTAGGATGAATGATTCAGCAGCATGGGTGATGCTTGTTGGCTTTGTAACTCCCTCAATTGTGGTGAGTAAATTGGGCAATAAAGGAAATTGATTTCTTTTACTATTACATTATTCATTTCTCTCTCTCTCTCTCTCTCTCTATTCGACTTCCTCTCTTCCCACTCTTCTTTGCTATTACCTGGAGAGAGTACTACCATAGAGAGCACATTGTGAGAGATTTTGAGTAATATTTTGTGGTTTAAACTAAAGCGGCAACTGTTATGATTCACACAAGTCCAAGACCTAGTTGGTGAGTGCCAAACGATCAAGAAATATGCTTATATGAAACAACAATGAACAAAATAAAAGTAGAAAAGTAGGGACACAAGATATACGTGGTTCGGTAATGTGCCTACATCCACGGGACAACTACGAGTGCTTCTTTTATTGAAAAACAATCTGAGAAAGTACAACCCTTTCTTTATCTCTCAATACAAAGAAAAAGAATGAATATGGCTTGAGTTTTCTGCCCCTGAAACACAGTCCAGATCTGTGTTTTATGGCTGAGAAACGCTGCTCCTTATGGCTGTGAAACCACTGCTTTTTCTTTCTAGAAAACTTATAATTTCTATCGAAAGAACCCCTGTTTTCAGCTCTGGAAAAACTGCACTGTTGCGCTCCTGTTTTCACCTCTGAAAACTGCAGTATACGCACCTAATTTCAGCCCCTGTTTTCTTTTATTTTATATTCCAAACGTGTGCTCTATTTCCTTATTGAGTCCCACTCAAAAGGAAATCCCGTGAGAAAATAAATCCCTATAAAACAGGGTTCTGGCGCTGGAGATAAATCCTGAAAATCAGGAGCCACAAGAAGAAACTCTCCACAATCTCCACCTTGGCGACAAATTTCAGGACATCAGCTCCACCAGTACATCTCCACCTTGGCATGAAATCTCAAGCCAAAATAACCTGCTCGTCGTCGTCCTCCTGGCCTCAAAAGACCATGCCCCGAAGGGCCTTGCCCCCATGGGGCATCAACAATGAGAGATATTGATCAAGTTGAGACAATGCTCTAACTTGACCCCGGGTACCACCTTCGTCAACATATCAGCTGCATTCTCTTTTGTATCCACCTTCTCTAATATCACGACTTTGTCCTCGATGATATCTCTGATAAAGTGAAACCTGACGTCAATATGCTTAGTCCTCCCATGGTGAACCTGATTCTTTGCCAAATGGATGGCACTCTGACTATCACAAAAAACTGTAATATCCCTCTGAGTAACACCCAAATCATGAACCAAACCTCGAAGCCATATGGCCTCTTTCACCGCCTCTGTCACTGCCATATACTCTGCCTCAGTCGTAGACAATGCAACCACTGACTGTAACATGGACCTCCAAGATATAGGACCCCTTGCCAATGTAAAACAATAACCTGTAGTAGATCGACGCCTGTCCAAATCTCCTGCATAATCTGAGTCAACATACCCCATCACAGCTGAAACTGATGATCTCACATAAACCAAACCAACATCCAGCGTACCCCGAAGATACCTCAATATCCACTTCACTGCCTGCCAATGTTGCTTTCCCGGATTTGCCATAAATCTACTAACAAGACTGACTGCATGAGCGATATCAGGACGTGTGCAAATCATGGCATACATAAGACTACCAACTGCACTAGCATAGGGAACCTGTGACATGTATTCCCTCTCATCCTCTGTACTAGGAGATAATGTACCCGAGAGTCTGAAGTGTGCAGCCAAAGGAGTGCTAACCGGTTTAGCCTTATCCATGTCAAACCGACTAACAACCTTCTCTAAGTACCGTCTCTGTGACAAAATCAATCTACCATTTTTCCTATCTCTCACTATCTCCATTCCAAGTATCTTCTTTGCTGAACCAAGATCTTTCATCTCAAACTCTAGGCTGAGTTTTGACTTCAGCTTATCAATTTCCCGCATGCTCTTCGCAGCAATGAGCATGTCATCAACATAAAGTAAGAGAAACACGAAAGACTCGTCATTGAGCTTCCTAATGAATACACAAGGATCATACTCGCTCCTTGCATACCCCTGCTCAATCATGAAAGTATCAAACTTCCTGTACCACTGCCTCGAGGCTTGCTTCAAACCATACAATGATTTCTTTAGTTTACATACCTTCTCTTCCTTACCAACAACAGCATATCCATCGGGCTGAGACATATATATGTCCTCCTCCAAATCTCCATGCAAGAATGCAGTCTTGACATCAAGTTGCTCGAGCTCTAAGTCAAATTGCACTGCTAATGCCAAAAGGACCCGGATAGAAGTGTGCTTTACCACTGGAGAGAAAACTTCATTGTAGTCAACACCTTCCTGCTGTGCATATCCTTTAGCCACCAATCTTGCCTTGTACCGTATACCTGTACAAGTACCCTTGGAATCTGGAATCCCGTCTTTCAATGTGAAAACCCACTTGCACCCAATCGGCCTCTTCCCTTTGGGAAGTGTAACAAGCTCCCATGTCTGATTTTTCTGAAGAGACAACATCTCCTCATTCATAGCCTCCTTCCACTCCTCTTTGTGAACACTACGCAAAGCCTGCTTATATGTGGTAGGAGCATCATCATATCCATCGAAAACTGAGAATGCACAAGATGCATCATCCTCATAGCCAAGTCTCTGTGGTGCACGTCTGACTCTGGGTTCTCTTCCTGCTGCTAAAGACGGTGTCTGTAAATGCTGAACCTGTTGTTGTGTAAGATTCATGTTCCTATCAGTAGGAACCTCATCATCTGAAACTGTCTCATCAACAATCATATCTGGAACTGTGTCTGTATCACTCCTTCTATCAGTAGAAGGAACATCATGCGTATGAGATATTGGAGCTCCAAGCTCCACCTGCAGAAAATCTTCTGCATCTTTATCTTCATCGTAGCTATCACCTCTCCAAATAGGAGAGCCATCTTTGCATCTCTCACACTTTGCCTGCAACAAAGCCTCCTCATGGAACTTCACATCTCGACTGATCACAATTTTTTGCAAATCAGGGCACCATAGTCTATACCCTTTCACATTATCTGGATAACCGAGAAATATTGCTTTCTTGGCCCTCACTCCAATTTTATCCTCCCTAACATGAAAATAAGCTGGACATCCAAAAGCCTTTAAGTTAGAATAATCTGAAGCAATACCAGACCATACCTCCATAGGAACCTGAGACTCAATAGCTGATGAAGGAGAGCGGTTAATAAGATAGCACGCCGTGTTTACCGCTTCAGCCCACCATATTCTGCCCAAACCTGCATTGGACAACATGCACCGTGCTCTCTCTAACAGGGTACGGTTCATCCGCTCTGCTACCCCGTTTTGCTGTGGTGTCTTCCTCACTGTGAAGTGTCTCCTTATGCCATGCTCCAAACAAAATTCCTTCAAGGGATCCTCGGTGTATTCACCACCGTTGTCAGACCTCACAACCTTGATCATTCTGCCTGTTTGCTTCTCAATCATAGCTTTCCACTTCTTGAAGATATCGGTGACTTCATTTTTATGCTTCATGGTATACACCCACACTCTCCTGCTGAAGTCATCAATAAAAGACACAAAATACCTGGAACCACCTTTAGATGCAACTCTAGAGGGTCCCCAAACATCACTGTGGATATAATCCACAATCCCCGCGGTGTTGTGAATACCATCACCAAAACTTACCCTGCACTGTTTCCCATAGACACAATGCTCACAAAAATCTAGCTTTGCCATTTTTTCACCGCCAAGCAAGCCGCGCTTGCTCAAAGTTTTTAGCCCATTCTCACCAACATGCCCAAGGCGCATGTGCCATAATTGTGTACGGGTCAAACTCTTCTCATCAACAACTGTAGAAACCATAGCTCCACCTTCAACTACACTGCCTTGAAGGAAATAGAGATTCGCATGCCTAACTGCTGACATAAGCAACTTATCACCAAAGTACACATTGCAATAGCCATTTTCACCAACATACCTGTAACCTTGAGCTTCAAGCACCCCAAGAGAAATCAGCCCCTTTGAAAGAGCTGGAACATGACGTACCTCTGTAAGCTGTCTACATGACCCATCTGCTAACCGAAATCTGATTGTACCAACACCCATAGTCTTGCAAGGCCGAGAGTCACCCATCATCACTGAGCTGCCCTTAACCTCGCGGTAGGTGGTAAACCATTCCCTGATTGGACATAAATGATACGAAGCCCCCGTATCTAACATCCAGCCATCATACAGATGATCATGAGAACCCGCCGTCAATGCCTGTGCTAAGTCACCCCCGATGAGAATATCCTCTACCACATCTGGTGTCTCAGCTACATTCACTACGCCTCTATTCTCGTTCTCTTGCTTCTTGTGATTGTCCTTCAATTCTGGACAATCCCTTTTGTAATGGCCCTTACGCTTACACTTGTAACATTCAACCTTAGACATATCTCTTCCTCTTGATTTAGAACGGTTCCTTCTGTTGTTGTTGTTGTTCTTATTGATATTCCTGCCCCTTGTCACCGAAAGACCGTGTTCTTGAACCTCCTCATTCGAAGCACTCTTTCTGGAAGCCTTTGCTAGTACAGCCTGAACAATGTCGCTATACACAAATTTTTCCTTTTTCAATGTCGTCATCTGATCAACAAACGGTTCCCACTCCGGCAACAAAGAAATCAATAAGAATAACGCCTTTTGGCTATCTTCAAATTTAGCTCCCAAGCTAACACAATCTGAATATAAACATTCAAACTCATTGATATGATCAGTCATGAGTTTACCCGGCTGCAGCCTGAATGTGAATAACTTCTTCTGCAGGTACATCACACTCATCTGATCATTCTGAAGATACATATCCTGAAGTTTATCCCAAATACCCTTAGCAGTCATCTCATTAGCGAAGTTATAAGCCACGTTCCGAGAAAGACACAAACGAATCGTACTACATGCCTTCTGATCCATTTTGTTCCACTTCTCAACTTGATCTTCTGTCGCCTTCTCTGATGGTTTCTTCTTGGCGTCTAGTGAATCAAACTGATCCAAACTAACCAAGATATCTTTACAATCCATCTGCCAAGCTTTAAAATTGTTCCTCCCATTGAAACGAATAATATCGAATCCATGGACTTTCACATAGCCATCATCCCGCGATGAAGAACCCCTTTCAGACATTTCTTCAAACACCTCGTAGGCGCAAACACCAAGCAATCCAGCAGCTCTGATACCACTTGTTATGATTCACACAAGTCCAAGACCTAGTTGGTGAGTGCCAAACGATCAAGAAATATGCTATATGAATCAACAATGAACAAAATAAAAGCAGAAAAGTAGGGACACAAGATATACGTGGTTCGGCAATGTGCCTACATCCACGGGACAACTACGAGCGCTTCTTTTATTGAAAAAACAATCTGAGAAAGTACAACCCTTTCTCTATCTCTCAATACAAAGAAAAAGAATGAATATGGCTTGAGTTTTCTGCCCCTGAAACACAGTCCAGATCTGTGTTTTATGGCTGAGAAACGCTGCTCCTTATGGCTGTGAAACCACTGCTTTTTCTTTCTAGAAAACTTATAATTTCTATCGAAAGAACCCCTGTTTTCAGCTCTGGAAAAACTGCACTGTTGCGCTCCTGTTTTCACCTCTGAAAACTGCAGTATACGCACCTAATTTCAGCCCCTGTTTTCTTTTATTTTATATTCCAAACGTGTGCTCTATTTCCTTATTGAGTCCCACTCAAAAGGAAATCCCGTGAGAAAATAAATCCCTATAAAACAGGGTTCTGGCGCTGGAGATAAATCCTGAAAATCAGGAGCCACAAGAAGAAACTCTCCACAGCAACAACTTGGTTTTGAAAGGAGTACAACTTGTACTTGTGAAGAAAATATTGGAGAAGATCAAGCATAACAATCCTGATTAAAAAAAATTGTTCATTTCATTCTTCCTCCGTTAGTTAGATTTGTATTCCTACTCTGTGTTTTTATAAGAGTGCAGGAAAGATGAAGTTTCTTGAGAATCCTATTCAAATTCTCAAAAACTTGTATTTTGTATGTGAAATTTGGATTTATTGATGATCATTGTAATCATGTTTTTCTTATATAAAAACATGATCATAACCATACCTCAACATGTTTGAACATTAAGTTCTAGTTTAAAATGGTACAAAGAGTTAGAAATTGAAGTTCCAAATGTTTAAACTTTTATGTTGTGTTCACCACGCATTTTATGGAGCCATCATGCATTGCATGAAGGGAATCGGCAATAATCTAGAATTTACCATGCACTGCATGGAGCCTCTAATGCAGGGCGAGAGCGTACGCAAGTGCAGTATTAAAAGGTGCTCCCATCGGTCCCGTAATGCTACATGGATTTCTTAGATGTATGGTGAGAATGTGGGAAAGGTGGATATCAATTTTATCCTGAATAGCAAATGCACTAGACTTATTGTAGTATAGTACAAAAGTGATCTTGCAAGTTATCGAACCTAATGAATTGTCGAAAACGGTGTTGTATATGTGTAATATGTGCAAACTATGATAGGTAGTCAGACTCAAACTATTGTGAGTGCTTTGTGTCGATGATACTTTGCATCGATGACACAAGACAGGGTTTAAGTGCTATAAATGGTAGTAATTATTGGAGTTTTATGTTGCTCAGTGAGTGGTCTATCCTTTATTGAATATAAAGATGAAAGAAAATAATAAAAGATGATATGGTCGAGACTAAGACAATAAATTAACTTAACTTGATTATATAGCTCAAAATACGATAGTGGTAAGTAAGTATTTTATCTTGAAATCCGTATTACACTCTTAAATTTACGTATAAGAGATATAAGGAAAAAATAAACTAGGTTATCGACTAGATACGAGACAAACTATGATTATCATGGTTTCAATAGCAAAGAAGATAAATTAAGAAAGAAAGTTATAAATAAAGAACAAAATCTAAGATAGTCAATCGAATGTCATCCGTGATAAATATAGACCGACTTGGACTTAGCTTTGGGTCTAGCATGATGAAGACATCATTATGAATGAGAATGTGCTAAATGGATATGTGTTAGCACATTCGATGTGTAATCACCAAGTATTCATGCAAAGACAAGCATGAAGAGAAGTAAGTGAGTGATGTGTAATGTTTCATGCTCATTTTAAGACAAAAAGGAGAAAAAATAATGACACAACCATTCATAATTTGGAATCTCTAACAAAATCAAGCATATATATTCATTAATCAAAATACATAATAAAGAAAGTATCCTTGGAGACCCATAAAAATGTCTTCTTTATTTTATTATTTCCTTGTATTTTTCATAAAGAGCATTTATGGAATTTCACATTAGTGTGTCATGCATAGTAATTTAGTTGGATTGGTGGTCTGATTAAATTATTTTTATTTTTATGTGTTCTCTTTTTAATCTCAATGGTAAAGATTAGAGAATGGGATTGATCATATGATGTGATGAGTTGATGATCTTAAGTAATCCAATGGTAAGGATTAACTCTTGAAATTTGATCATTAGTTATGATTCAATCTTGATGTCTTAATCTTGTGGTTGGGATTTAATTAAGAAATTTTACCCCGAATGGTTTGATTTAATAGTTATTTATACTTATCAGGGCACAAATATAATTATTTAAAGTTCTTTGGATGAAGGAGCTATTTTAAAATCCTTGTGATGTATTTTATTAATTGATTAAATTATTTTAGTAGTACTTATTGTGATCCATTGGATTAGATGATGATCCAATGGTTGTGATTTAATTAATTTGATGGCTTAGATTAGATTTTATAATCTAATATAATGGTTATAGATTGGTTGGTCACTTACTTTTTAATGAATGGGATTAATTATGATTAGTTTGATCCAAGGGTGTTGGTTAACCCTAAATTATGTGTCGGTGTTTCATTTTACATGTTTTTGAAATTCAAAAGTCATTAATTCTCAAATTTTGTAACACCTGAGAATTGATGACCATTATGGAAGTTAATTATCAATTAGTTCTATTTTATGTCAGGAGTTAATCTCTGGGTTATTTTCTCTCTCTCCTTCGTACTTTGCTCTTTCATCACCAAAAATCCTCTCTGTCGTTATTGAGTTATCTGAAGCTTTCATTAAGGCAAGGTAAGATTGACAAATTCCTTTTTATTTTCATAATTTCATCATCATCATCACCAATTGATGATAGTTCATTTATTTTTTGTTTTAAATATTTGTGAAGAGGAATTGTTGGCAAATTTTTGGGAAGGATTACTATGTCACCATTGAAGCTTGAAAAATAAGCAGAGGTCGAAGAAGAAGATTACATTTGCAGAGCAATTGGAGAAAAATCAAGTGAGTGGTTCATCTTTTTTCTTTAGATATTCTTCCTTTGATGAGTTTTTACATAGGATCCATGGTGGTTCTCTATAAACTCTAATCTTAATTATGGTAATCCTGAATTCATAATCTTCTATAGAAATGGTATGTTTCGTGTTGTGAAACATGATTTCTCACCATTTTATAATTTTCTGTAAAGCTATTTTGGCAATTATTCTTTGGAGAATTTGTAGAGATAGATTTACAGAGACTTAACAATGGAGGAGATAAGTTAAATAAGATGATATCTACCTTGGGCGTGCCTTTTTGGTGCTTTACAAGGTAGGCGCCTCTTTTTAATTAACTGTGAATCATGTATGGTAAGTTTTCTCCTTGTTTTTTGAATCAAATAAAATCTCTTTTATTCCAAAAACACAAGAATACCATAACAGGATTTGTAAATAAAATTTAATGAAGGAATGGAATTTATTTCTCTATTATGGGCGTGCATGCTAGAATATTAGGTGATTCTATGTTAGGAAAGCTAGACAATTTACTTCTAAAATTGATTTAGGAAATCCTTTCAACCATATTTAAATATTTTATATTAAGTAACCATGTGCATATATATATATATA
This sequence comes from Paeonia lactiflora, assembly GCA_032362305.1. NCBI lineage: Eukaryota > Viridiplantae > Streptophyta > Magnoliopsida > Saxifragales > Paeoniaceae > Paeonia > Paeonia lactiflora. The sequence continues at coordinate 62 of JAUMHK010439323.1, read as the reverse complement.
TAGATATATATATATATATATATTAGATTTTATACAATATATGCCTATAAATATATGATAAT
>JAUMHK010438212.1:0-10573 GCA_032362305.1 Paeonia lactiflora | reverse complement strand
GATTGAAGAACGAACAGGAGGAAGAGGACGAGGAAGAGCATCTTTTCGAGGAAGAGGTCGTGGAAGAGGGAACCAATCCTTCACTAGAGCAACGGTGGAGTGCTTCAAGTGCCATAACCTGGGGTATTTTCAGTATGAGTGTCCCAAATGGAATCAGAAGGCAAATTATGCGGAGCTGGACGAAGAGGACGAGCTGCTCCTAATGGCATATGTAGAGGATCATGAAGCAAAAAGAAGTGATGCATGGTTTCTCGACTCTGGATGTTCCAATCACATGTGCGGAGATAGAGGTATGTTTTCAAGTTAGGTAGATGGACTCAAGCACTCAGTTAAATGTGGCAACAATACTAGAATGCCTGTCGCTGGAAAAGGTTGTGTGAAGCTGGTGTTCAATGGCACAAGCTTTGTTATTCAAGATGTGTATTATGTTCCTGAGCTTAGGAACAACTTGCTGAGTGTTGGACAGCTTCAAGAGAAAGGTCTTGCAATCCTCATCAATGATGGAATTTGTAATATGTATCATCCATACAGAGGTCTCATTGCACACACCAAAATGAGTGCAAACCGGATGTTCATACTACTGAATGAGAGTTCATTGGTCACAAATCCCAAATCAGAAGAGTGTCTACACACTAGCTCCTCCGATCTCACATACCTATGGCATCAACGTTATGGGCACTTGAGCTATAAAGGCTTGAAAACTTTACAATCCAAGAAGATGGTACGTGGGTTGCCTCAATTAGAAGCTTCAACAATCACTTGCACAGACTGCTTTACCGGCAAGCAACATAGAAATGCAATTCCCAAAAAGAGTGAATGGCGGGCAAGTAAGGTGTTGGAGCTAATACATGCAGACATTTGCGGTCCTATCAAGCCCATATCCAACGGTGGAAAAAGGTATGTCTTATGCTTTATTGATGATTATAGTCGTAAAGCATGGGTGTATTTGTTGGTTGAAAAATCAGAGGCATTGGAGTGTTTCAAAAGATTCAAGAAGATGGTGGAAAAAGAAGTAGAAGAATCCATCAAATGCTTGAGGACGGACAGAGGAGGAGAGTTCACATCACTCAACTTCAATGCATTTTGTGAGGAACAAGGAATTAAAAGGCAGCTCACCACCGCTTACACCCCTCAACAAAACGGCGTAGCCGAAAGAAAGAATAGGACTGTGATGAATATGGTACGTTGCATGTTAATTGCTAAGAAAGTCCCTAAAACTTTCTGGACTGAAGCAGTTAACTGGACGTTCTATTTGCTGAATCGATGTCCTACTCTAGCCGTGAAAAACATCACTCCCCAAGAAGCATGGAGCGGAATTAAACCCACAGTCGATCATTTTCGGATTTGGGGCTGTGTTGCGCATGTACACATTCCAGAGGCTAAGCGAGGTAAATTAGATGATAAAAGCTTTCCTTGTATTCTATTGGGTGTTAGTGAAGAGTCAAAGGGATATAGATTATTTGATCCTAAGACTAAACGAATTGTGGTGAGCAAGGATGTTGTTTTTGAAGAAGAAAGGAGCTGGGATTGGGAGGAAAATTACGTAGAGCAGATTGAAGCAGAATTAGTATGGGGGGATGATGACTTTAGTGATGAAGAAAATGAGGGGGAGAACAGAGGTGATGGGATAAATGGTGATGTAGAGTCTGATAATGGTGAAGAAAATAATGAAGTTAGGAATGGTGAGGGTAATTCTGAAGGAATTGTAGTTACAGGGAGAGAAAGAAGAATGCCTGTGAGGTTGAGAGATTATGTAAGTGGTGAGGGATTAAGTGAAGATGAGGAAGCTGCATATATGATACAAGATGGTGATGTAGAAGATCCTATTTTCTTTGAAGATGCAGTAAGAGAGGAGAAATGGAGACAAGCCATGAACCATGAGATTCAGTCGATTGAGAAGAACAAGACCTGGGTACTTACTGACTTACCAAGTGGGGCGAGGAAAGTTGGTGTCAAGTGGATATATAAGACCAAACGAGATGAGCATGGAAAAGTGAAAAAACACAAGGCTCGTCTCGTGGCCAAGGGATACTCGCAAAGGGAAGGAATTGATTACTCTGAGGTTTTTGCACCAGTGGCCAGATTAGATACTGTAAGAACTATCATTGCCTTAGCTGCGTACAAGAAGTGGAAGATTTTCCAGCTAGATGTCAAGTCAGCTTTCCTTCATGGTGAACTGAATGAGAAGGTGTATGTGGAGCAACCTAGAGGCTATGAACAGAGAAGCAAATAACACATGGTTTATCAACTTCACAAAGCTCTATACGGCTTGAAATAAGCTCCTCGAGCTTGGTTTAGTCGTATTGGAGCTTACTTTGTTCGATAAGGCTTCCAGAGGTGCAGTAGTGAAAAAACCTTGTTTACTAAACGAAGAAGTGAAGGAAACATCATCATTGTAAGTGTTTACGTTGATGATTTGATTTTTACTGGTGATAATACACATTTGCTGCTTAAGTTTAAGAAGTCTATGATGAAAGAATTTGACATGACTGACATGGGAAGGATGAGCTATTTCTTGGGGATAGAAGTAATACAAGGAATTGAAGGCATCTTCATTTGTCAAAAGAGGTATGCTATGGAAGTGTTGAAGAAATTTGGGATGGTAGATAGCAAGATGGTTAGTACGCCTATTGTTCCCGGGTCAAAGTTAGAGAGAGACGAGCATGGTGTGGCAGTAGATGCAACTCACTTCAAACAGTTGGTGGGAAGTCTGATGTATCTAACTTCTACCAGACCGGATTTGATGTTTGTAACAAGTCTTTTGAGTAGGTACATGGCTAAGCCAACTGAGCTGCATTTGCAAGCTGCCAAAGGAGCATTAAGGTATCTAAAGGGTACAGTTGACTACGGTATTTATTACAAGAATGGAGGCAACAACAAGCTGATGGCATTCACAGACAGTGATTATGCTGGCGACATAGAAGACAGTAGAAGCACAAGTGGTTATGTGTTCATGTTAAGCTCAGGGGTCATTTCATGGAGTTCGAAGAAGCAGCCCATTGTCACCTTATCAACCACTGAAGCAGAGTTTGTAGCAGCAGCAACAAGTGCTTGTCAAGCCATTTGGCTGAAGAGAACACTAAAAGAGCTCGGACACGATGAAGAAGAGTGCACTAACATTATGTGTGATAACACCTCCACTATCAAACTGTCAAAAAATCCAGTTCTACATGGTCGCAGCAAACACATACGTGTAAGGTATCACTTTCTCAGAGATTTGGCAGATGAAGGTATTATTACTTTGATTCATTGTGGAAGTACAGATCAAGTTGCTGACATTATGACCAAGCCTCTTAAAACAGATGCTTTTGTCAAGCTCCGAACTATGATGGGTATGTGTAAGGCCAGTGAAGTAAGCTAAAACAAGTTTCACTGTGTTTAGCTTAAGGGAGAGTATGAAGATGTGTTACAGAGTCTTTAGGAGTTGGTTTTTCTGTTGAATAAAATCCCTGGTCTGTAGGGGTTTGTTTTGTTTTTGAATTAGTCCTTTTCTGTTAAGACCACGTTGCTACGTGAGTTATATGTTAGTTCATTCTGTTAGAGTTGTAGGCTATATATAGCCAAAGATATTATTCAATAAACACTGCAGTTCTATCCAGTTTATAGAGTTTATAGAATAACGTTACTTTTTCTCTACAAATTGGTATCAGAGCCCCCACTGGGCCTGAGAATAGAGTAAGAGTCGCAACTCAGAGAGGGAAACACAGATATAGAGATGAGTGAGGATAAGAATCTGACAAAGATCCCTCAATTTGATGGCGTCCACTATGACCATTGGAGTGAACTGATGGAGAATTTCCTGAGATCGAAGGGATTATGGAGCCTCATAGAGAATGGTTTCGAGGAACCAAGAGAGGGAACTGTGTTGACCGAAGCACAGCTGACATTGTTGGATAACGCAAGGACCAAGGATCACAAGGTGAAGCACTGCATGTACCAGGCCATTGATAGAGTCACTTTCGAGCAAATTCTGGACAGACACAACTCAAAGGCTGTCTGGGACTCACTGAAGAGGAAATTTAGTGGGAATGCTAGAGTTAAGAGGTCTCTTCTTCAAGCCTTGAGAAGAGATTTTGCGGTGTTGGAGATGCAGAAAAGCGAGACAATCACTGAGTATTTCGCTAGGGTCATGGCTGTGGCAAACAAAATGAGGAGCAATGGTGAAACCATGCCGGATTCTAAAGTGGTAGAGAAGATTTTGAGGATGTTGTTGACTGAGAGATTCACCTATGTGGTGGTATCTATCGAGGAGTCGAAAGACATACACACCATCTCAATTGATGAGCTGCAGAGTTCACTTGTGGTTCATGAGCAGAAGTTTCACAGACCGAATCGAGTAGAAGAAGATCAGGCATTGAAGATTGAAGATCGAGCCGGTGCTAGAGGTCGGGGGAGAGAAACTTCCAGAGGAAGAGGTCGAGGGAGAGGACGACAGCCTTTCAATAAAGCAACGATAGAATGCTTCAAGTGTCACAAGCTTGGACATTTTAAGAATGAATGTCCGGAGTGGAACATAGAGGCCAATTATGCACAACATGATGAAGAAGATGAACTGCTTCTAATGTCGTATGTGGAGATGCATGAGGCAAAAAGAAGCAATGCTTGGTTCCTAGATTCTGGGTGCTCAAATCATATGTGTGGTGATCGAAGTATGTTTTTAAGTCTGGATGTTAGCTTCACGCATTCAGTCAAGCTTGGAAATAACACTCGGATGAGTGTGGCTGGGAAGGGAAATGTAAGACTAATGTGTATCAGTGCTGTTTTTGTTGTTGAAAATGTGTATTATGTTCCAGATCTTAGGAACAATCTTTTGACCATTGGCCAGCTACAGGAAAAGGGCTTGGCAATCCTGATCAAAGATGGAGCATGTAGCATTTACCATCCACAAAGAGGGCTTATTATGTACACTCTGATGAGTGCTAATCGTATGTTCATCATCCTGAATGAAGCTTCAGCTGCTACGAGATCCTTTCTTCAACCAGAAGAATGTCTTCATACAAGCTCCTCAGATTTGACAAATCTGTGGCACCAGAGGTATGGACACCTGAGTCATAAGGCGCTGAGGACACTACAATTCAAGAAGATGGTGCACGGTCTACCTCAGTTTGGAGCTTCACAGGTTGTTTGTACCGATTGTTTCAATGGCAAGCAACACAGGAATGCCATTCCAAAAAGAAGTTTGTGGAGAGCAAGTCAAGTACTGGAGCTGATTCATGCAGACATTTGCGGACCAATCTCCCCTACATCCAATAGTGGAAAAAGGTACACTCTATGTTTTATAGATGATTTTAGTCGTAAGTCATGGGTGTATCTTTTGCTTGAGAAGTCAGAAGCACTGAATTGTTTTAAGGAATTAAAAAAGTTGGTGGAAAAAGAAGCAGAAGTATTTATCAAGTGCCTAAGGACAGACAGGGGAGGAGAATTCACATCACATGAATTCAATGATTTTTGCAAAGAGCATGGAATCAAGAGGCAGCTCACTACTGCATATACGCCACAACAAAATGGCGTCGTTGAGAGAAAGAATAGAACAGTAATGAACGTGGTACGCTCCATGTTATCTGCCAAGAAGATACCGAAATCTTTCTGGCTTGAAGCTGTGGTTTGGACGTTCTATGTTTTGAACCGATGCCCTACCTTAGCCGTGAAAGATGTCACACCACAAGAGGCGTGGAGTGGAGTTAAACCATCTATTGCTCACTTTCGAGTTTGGGGCTGCGTTGCACATGTTCACATCCCATAAGCAAAACGAGGTAAACTAGATGATAAAAGTTTTTCTTGTATCTTGTTGGGAGTCTGTGAAGAGTCTAAAGGTTATAGGTTATTCGATCCTAAAACAAAAAGAGTGGTTGTGAGTAAAGATGTTGTGTTTGAAGAAAATAAGCAATGGGATTGGGGTGAAAACTATGAGGAGCAGATTAGGTCGGAGTTGGTTTGGAATGATGATGGTGAGTTCAGTGATGAAGAAAATGAGGAAGAGAATAGAGGTGATAATGGTGACAGTAATGTTGAAGTGAATAATGAAAGACAGGATAGAGAAGTAGGTCACTCCGAGGGTAGCATAGTTGAAGGGAGAGAAAGAAGACTTCCATACTGGGCAGGAGATTATGTGAGTGGTGAGGGTCTGAGTGAAGATGAGGAGGCAGTGTATATGGTGCAAGATGCTGCAGGAGAAGATCCTATTTTTTTTAGGATGCTGTGAGAGAAGATAAATGGAGAAAAGCCATGGATTATGAGATCAGCTCCATCGAAAAGAACAAAACCTGGGTTCTAACTGAATTGTCGGCAGGAGCTAAGAAGGTTGGTGTCAAATGGATTTACAAAACAAAACGTGATGAGCATGGTGAAGTTGTCAAGCATAAGGCTCGTCTCGTAGCTAAGGGGTATTCACAAAGAGAAGGCATTGATTACTCAGAAGTATTTGCACCAGTGGCAAGGTTAGATACGGTGAGAACCATCATTACTCTAGCAGCTCAAAAGAAGTGGAGGATTTTTCAATTAGACGTCAAATCAGCTTTTCTTCATGGAGACTTGAATGAGAAGGTCTATGTAGAACAGCCAAGAGGATATGAGAGGAAGGGAAAGGAGCATATAGTCTATCATTTGTACAAAGCCTTGTACGGGTTGAAACAAGCTCCCCGAGCTTGGTTCAGACGCATTGAAGCGCACTTTGTTGGTGAAGGTTTCCAGAGATGTGAAAGTGAGCAAACTTTATTCACTAAGAGGAGCAACGAAGGCAAGATCATCATTGTAAGTTTATATGTTGATGATTTGATTTTTACTGGTGATGATGCTAATTTGTTGCTTGAATTCAAGACTTCCATGATGAGAGAATTTGATATGACTGATATGGGGAGCATGAGTTATTTTCTTGGGATAGAAGTGTTACAGAAAACAGGAGGCAACTTTATCTTTCAGAGACAATATGCATTAGAGGTGTTGAAAAGGTTTGGAATGCTGAAAAGCAACATGGTAATCAATCCAATTGTGCCGGGGTCCAAGATTGGGAAAGATAAGCATGGTGTCACGGTTGATGAAACTTACTACAAACAGCTTATAGGAAGTTTGATGTATCTAACTTCTACACGACCTGATCTGATGTTTGTTACAAGTTTACCAAGCAGATATATGGCAAAACCATCTGAACTTCACTTGCAGGCTGCCAAAAGAGTCCTCGGGTATCTAAGAGGCACAATAGACTACGACATTTACTACAGGAATGATGGTGATAACAAGCTAATAGCATTCACTGACAGTGATTATGCCGGAGACATGGAGGACAGTAAGAGTACGAGTGGATATGCTTTTCTGTTAAGCTCAGGGGCCATCTCATGGAGTTCGAAGAAACAACCAATCGTGACTCTGTCAACAACTGAGGCAGAGTTTGTCGCAGCAGCAAAGTGCGCATGCCAAGCAATCTGGTTGAAGAGGATACTGAAGAAGCTCGGGCATGAAGAGGAGGACTGTACCTGCATTAAATGTGACAACACGTCCACCATTAAACTTTCAAAAAACCCAGTGTTGCATGGACGTAGCAAGCACATACGTGTGAGGTACCATTTTCTTAGAGATCTCACAAAGGAAGGATCAATTGCTTTAATTCATTGTGGAAGTACTGAACAAGTAGCTGACATAATGACTAAACCTCTAAAGTCTGATACATTTCTTAAACTTCGGAGTATGTAGGGAATGTGTGAAGTTAGTGAAGTAAGCTAAATTGTTTTCACTGAATTTAGCTTAAGGGAGAGATTGAAGAGCGTTGTCCAAGTCTCTATGGGCTGTTAGTCAGTTGAATAAAGACCTAGTCCTTAGGATTAGATTATGCTTTGTTTTAGTCTTTGTTTTCTGTTAAAACATGTGGCTGTGTGTAGCCTATACGTGAGCATGTTTTCAGTTCAGTTTGTTAAGAGTCTGAGGCTATATAATAGCCAGAGTTGTAGTTGAATAATGAATGAGATAATATATCCAGTTTCGTGACTTTGAGTGTGTTACAAAGTTCTTATTTCTACAAGTGAGATATGTGTTTGTTATTGCTTCCCAGAAATGATCACTGATGAATAAACACGTAGAAGCTCTCCTGCACTTCCTGGGAAAATATAATGAAAATGACTGCAATTATAATGCAACCATGCATCATCGGTGTTGGGTTACTAATCAGACTAACAATCTCCAAAATTGAAGATGATAGAGGCATTACCAACATTTTCAATACAGGAACTCAGGCCAGTGATCCTTTCATTTTTTTCAATTAAGACGACTTAAAAATAACAAAAAAGAATAGCAGTTTCTTTGAAACTGTTTTACAATTTTTTTCTTTTCTTTTGAGAAGGTGTCGGATGAGCAATCACAGTATATAAAAAGAACAAAAATAAAAAGGGAAAAATGATCAAAACCACGCTAATTTCTCTGCCTTCTAACATCAGAAATCATAGTACCAAATAAAAATAAAAATGATCAAAAGCCATAACAGTGGTGCTCCTGAATTATGATCTGGTTAGATGATGCCATCGGTTGATTATATAAATGAACAAATTAGTACATACCTATAAAAAGAAAGAAAAGGCAGGATGCCACTTTTAAGTTTCAATTGGCGACCAGCAAGGGTTTTTGTATGCGAACTCTGACGATCAGCAAGGGTCTCTCCAAACACCTAAAATACAATTAAAATAATTAATTAGAATAAGAAAATCCAAGAACTGAAACAAACATATAGAAGCAGGATCTAAAATTATTCATTTACCAGCGATGCAGCTAAACGTTAGTGCATAGGTCCAGAGACGACGGTTCTGGAGTTGTCGGGCTCAGGCATCGATATCGATAGGTTTGGACCGGACAGGCTGAAGGCGACCAGTGGAATAGAAATGGATCCCAGAGACAGTGAACGGATACTCGCCAAAATTTGGTGAGATTGGTGAGATTCGATGATGGAGAATACTGGAGGTTTGTGAAGACCGCAAAAAATTTGTGCATAAGAAGAAGACGGCGTGATAAGAACACAAAAACAGAACCTCACGTTTTTACTTAAATGGTCACCACGGTTGCAACCGTGGTTATGATAAAACTATCTTCCACGGTTGAGTTTAACCGTGGTAGATATTTTAATATCTACCACGCTTAAACTCAACCGTGGTTGAGAAAAACACAAAAATATATTTTATATATCTACCACGGTTGGGCCAACCGTGGTTAATGTGTTTTATAATTACCACGGTTGGGTCCAACCGTGGTAGATATTTTTATCTAAATTTAGCGGGTCATTTTCCCCCTTTAATTTCCCCGACAATTTTCCCCCTTCTATTTCCCTCCTTTACCAACAACCACGGTTGGAGACAACCGTGGTAACTGTGTTTTATAATTACCACGGTTGGGTCTAACCGTGGTAGATATTTTTAACATCTACCACGGTTGAGTCAACCGTTTTAGATATTTTTAACAGCTTCCACGGTTGTAAACAACCGTGGTAAATACTTAACAACTTCCACGGTTGAACCAACCGTGGCTAATTTTCCGTGGTAGATATGACATTTTGGTGTAGTGTAGAGTATGGATCCAGATGTGATAAGTAGCCAATGATGATTTTACGGTTACATAGGAGGATCTTCTGCACATTCTTTGTAGAAAGTCATAGTTAGAGCATACTTTTTACTACCAGGTTGCCTATAAGTGAAAGTGTGATAGGGGAGAGAAAGCACCAAATGTCATCAAGATGTCCAAAGAAATGGGAATGGTGACTAAAACTAAATATGATGTGTCATGGACCATACTTCTGAGGAAGTTATGGCTTTTTGATTATTTACTGAAGAAAAATTTGGCACATTTAGGCCAAGATACTCTGAGGATAAGAGTTATTGCCCATTCCCTATGTGCGGCTTTTAGAGGAGAGTATTATCCTTCTCACTGACTAGTTTTTAATACTCTAGTACATTATTCTAAACAACATTTATTACATAGATATGAGGATATGATATTATCCTACATATGGCTTGTGACCTCCATTTTCTAGTACAAGAAGGTACCACTTGATCCACTCTTCTTCTCCACTTCCTTGACACTACCATCAAAGAGGATCACTAGAGAAACCTATGTGTTAGTTCGGGAAAAGAATTTAAAACCCACTGAGCTTCAGAAAACTAAGTATCATGTGAAGAAAAAGGGTGAATCATCGGTTGCTGTTATTGAGAGTATGGATGGGATGGCCACAAAGCCACAGCTGATAGTTTTGATTAGTACGACTCCATCACCACCACCATCATAATCAACTATTACACCACCAGTATCATAATATAATGTGCCAGCTACAACATCACCACCAATCATAGGACTGTAGAATGTTTCCAGATTAGACGAGTTCAGCCGTTAAGATATTCTCCCAAACATACTATAAAGGACTCTAGGCATATTTTCCATGGAAAGGTCTTCCACTGAGGAGGGCCAATGCAGAGAACTCCAGTTCATGGTCTGGTGAGGATGCTACTGATAGCGAGATAGATAATTCCACTAGTGATGACCCATCTACAAGCCAAGGAAATCATGTTATGGATGATGCATAAGAGGGTGATGAGGGTATCCAGAG
>JAUMHK010437101.1:0-10609 GCA_032362305.1 Paeonia lactiflora | reverse complement strand
TCACAACAAGAGTGAAGGAAACACTCAATAATTTCCCTCGAGGAGACATCGAGGTTCCAAGCGTAAGGTTGGATCTGATTAGAATATAGATTTCTATGGATCCTATGTTATATTTTATCGGGATTCATCATTATAAATCACCGAATGAAATATATTTACACTGTCAGGCTGGGTGAGAGTCCGATAAAAAATGTTATCAGAGAAGTATTGATTGCATGGTTCCTAACCATATATCATCGTATCATAACAGGTCATTATCAAGTATATCATCATAATTCTCAAACTAGTATCATCACATCATATGGAAAACATCCCAAATGAAAATATAATAGTATATCAAAATATCCCTTCACAGATATAATATGCATATATACGTCTCTCGGGGTATACATATAGGTAATATATATCTATACTTCACCGGGGATGGGCATGAATCTATGAATACAAGTGTGGTATTATATTAAGATAATATTTATAAGTTAGTCAACCATTCAGATTTGACTAACGTAACAAGTTTTCACTCTTAAATCTTTATCTAAGCAATAAGGTGCATGCAACCATTACTAAATTTCATAGATCATTCCTCACTTAAAGTCATAACGCAATAATCTAAATATATATCAAATATGATCCCTACACGATCATACTCTCAAGCTATTCTAAAATCTAGAGAGTAATTGAAAATAACCCTAAGGAAAAACCCATTATCATAATCATTTCCTCAAAAGCATTAAAACACAAATTTATCTATAAGAGGTTCCCATAACCTTCATAATATAATATAAAAGTATTAACTACTCTAAACCATAACTTCAACAAAGATGGACAACAACTAAGAAAGGATACCCACTATCATAATTTAAGACATGCATGGCCTCACAGGTTGGATAGGTCAACAATATACTCATAAAGGCCTCTATTATGCAGGACAGTATGTAAATCATTAGTGAGACCATAATTAATCGAGCAATTAGGTAGAATTTCCATGATAGTTAGTAACTGGACAAATTATGAATGTTACTAGCAAATCTAAGGGGAATTTTAAATAAACTGATACTATAGGTTCTGAATTTAATCATAATGCTAACTAACTAACCCATGATTACTCCAAGTTATAAGCATTAAGAAAATTCAACCAAATACAAGAAACATTTACCAAGCAAGGCTTACTAATCAAAATAAATAGAGGGACAACAACTAAGAAGAATTAAGGCTGCTGTCCCAATTATGTTTTTGACCCTACTTTCTCTACCATAGCAAGATTGGTTCCAATATGTAAGGGTCTGCAAGATGAAGTTTAATCATCAAGTACAAATATCACCTAAGTTTAGTTATGAAAATCAAGGATAATTTCACATTATTAGCATGCAATCAAGGGATTACCACAGTCCAAAACAGGGAAAAACTTCATGAGATTCATCTCCAGCTCCGATGTCTCGTACTGGCGTCCGCTTTTACTAGGTATATTCATCTTTTCCTGTTGTTTTTGTTTTCCATCTAGATCTAGGGCTTGAAACTCAAGATGGTTTGATTCGGAATCAAAAACCCCTCTCCTGACGATCTCCGGTTTCTTGATCATTTTCTTGAAAAGTAAAAATTTTCTAACGAGAATTTGTGCGTTTTAATTATCAGTCTTGTTTTTGTTTTTGCAAAACCCTCGATTTCATTCATAGTTTTGTTTTTGCTTTTAGTTTAGTTTTTGCTTTTAAAAAACCCATTAAAAGATTTTGGGATGTGATATTTGTTCAGGTTGTGATGAGTAACGACTGGCCTGTTGTTGCGGCCCTTGCGTTCTAGTCTCTCTGGAATTGGAATGGGTAGGTGACTTCAAATTGAAGATGGGATGCTTGTTACACCACCATGAGCATGTCCATTTCCAATTCATTTTAATTAATACAATTGTCATCGATTGCCTTGATGATGAATATTTTCTCTACTTCAATACAATTTTTGTTTGACTCACTTCTGTACACACTTAGAATATGATTGTTGATCGAATGGAAATTACGTTTTCTTTATTTCAAATTTCAATACTATTTGTGTTACACTAGAATTTTATTCTTGATCAAAGAGAATTATGTAAACCAATTTGGACTACATCTCCAATTATGGTTTTGGAACTAGATAATTTGTTAAAAGACTACAAATTTTGATGATTTTCAAATCTGGTTATTGCTCTCACTTTCTTGGACCTTTTTTAAAATGCTTTCTTTTTCTTGGATTGTTTTATTAAATAAAAATAAGATAATTTTTCAAATTCTCTTTCTTGGACTGTTTAAAGGGATTGCAAATTTTAAGGGACTATTTGTTAATTGGACTGCAAATTTGGTTCTTGCATTCTCTTAAACTATTCTTAAAATTGCATTCTCTTTCTTAGACCGTTTATTGAAGCACTTCAATTCTCATAACAAATGGTCGGCCTATAAAAGTCATTTCTCGTCTTAATCGGGTCTACAAAAGCCATTTTTTGACTTGTGAGAAAATATGGTGATCCGTCTGTCCACAGTGACACTCTAAAATGACTTGTGAGAAAATATGGTGATCCGTTTGTCCACAGTGACACTCTAAAATGACGGTTGCTTTGAAAGCTCTGATCGTTAGATTTTAATCTACGATTAATACTAAATATATCAAATAATGAGATTTTCAAATATGCCTCTAAATTCATTATTCTACTCTCCCATGCGTTTTAGAGGAATTGGGAGCTGTTTATTTTCTGTTTCATACCCTGCAATTCAATGCTTGGGATGATGATCCACACCGCCACCCATATGCATTTCCATTACTTCACACTTCTCATGTACTACTAAATTTCATGTACTCTTAAATTTAATGAAGTCAAACCTCTTGTTGTAATTTTTCTTCATTTCAATCTCAATTAAAGCGTTTATTACAAAATCTCACACTTAAATTTGATTATTGATGAAAGGGAATTATACTTGCTCCGTATTGAGACTATTTGTTGAAACATCCTAGTTCAAACACCCAAAGATGCATGCAGATAAAATCGATTGCAAATCAAAATTCGATCTGAATATTACTAGTTTATTGAGAACACAAATTGATGCCATTTTTACCAGAAATTGAGAAGGCTGGCTAGCATAAGATATAACTGCTAATTATTTTGTTCATATGGAGACAATGATTGTGGGCAATCAAATTTTGAAAGAAAGAATTCGTCCATGCGTTAACCATTATGCTAGAATCTTCAACACGTCATCTTCTTCTACGAAATCTAGGAGATATGAAACATTGCTATTGGACGACAAAAACTCCTGCCTTATGTAGCTCTGTTGCGTGCCATGAAAGAAGTTCATATTTTTGATCACACGCAGGCACAAAAAACAGTGTCGATTTTAAAACCAAACCAAGAACATGATAAAAATCAGCCAGATGCCATATTTTTTATGCACATGGTGCTTTCTCAATTATATCACATTCTATCTTCTTCCCCGTAATTTTGTTGGAAACCAAACATAAAAACTCATCCCAAGATATGGGTATTTTCTTCTGAAATATGTAAAGGTATAAATCCTTGAGAACAAAGAAAGGAATTTGGTTTTCAAGTAAAACATATTGTGAAATATGTCATCACTCAACAAGGACGATTTAAAAACGTCATCAGACCAATCAAAAAGTTTAGGTTTGCACATCCGTAGGAGTACTTCAGTCATGAAGATTCCATCCAACTAAATCATCTTTATAAATTCTTCTAAGTTTGAAGTAATGTTATTCTGGCAACACTCACAGTCTCCTTGTTCCCATGCTTTTTCCATTTGGTTATAATTAGGGGTGTGCATAAAATCCGAAAATCCGATGAATCCAATCCGAAAATTTTCGGAATTGGATTGACCTTTTTAAATCCGAAATCCGAAAATCCAAAATCCGATAAATCCGAAAAAAATTGGATTGGATTATGGATTACCCTGTAAAAATCCGAAAATCCAAAAAATCCGAAATAAAAATCCGAAATATAAACATTTACCAAGCAAGGCTCACTAATCAAAATAAATAGAGGGACAACAACTAAGAGGAATTAAGGTTGTTGTCCCAACTAAGTTTTTGACCCTGCTTTCTTTACCATAGCAAGATTGGTTCCAATATGTAAGGGTCTGCAAGATGAAGTTTAATCATCAAGTATAAATATCACCTAAGTTTAGTTATGAAAATCAAGGATAAGTTCACATTTATTAGCATGCAATCAAGGGATTACCACAGTCTAAAACAGGGGAAAGAAGCAGGGGAAAACTTCATGAGATTCAAAAGAAACTCACATGCAAATGACTCTAGTCTAAGGGAGGTAAGTTCACTCACCTCAAGGCACAGATTGAAGTGAAGAAAAATTCTTAAAGCTTCAGGTCTGCTCCCAACCAAAAGCAGAATGCTAAATAACTTTATAAATGCTGTCAAAACAACAATTATACATGCACGCAAGAACATATTATTTCAGCACCAATATCACATAAATGAAGGGAGATACAGAGGGAAAAACATGCCCCAAAAGTCAGTGAAGAAGAAAGAGAAGTATTACCTTAAGGGCAAGTAAATGCTTGCAAAAACAAAGGGAGAAAATATGTCCAAACTATGGCAGGACAACAGCCAAATCAAGCAAATTTTAGGGGCAATTTCCTCTGACTTTCGGTCGGGAGATGATGGAAGAACTAAAGGGTTCAAATGCAAGCAAAAGGAGCTAAACTTGGTGTTGAAATCATGGCAAAGGGAAGAGGATTTCAGAAAGTTTCAGAGCTTCTTCTTCTCGGACAGCAAACAAAGAGGAGGAGTATAACACGATGCAAGTCGAAAAATAAACGCATTCCTCACATGTATAACCATCAACCTATCTTTCCATTGGTAGAGAGATTGTCTAATCTTAAACCATTGGATCCTTAGTCCAAAGGTGGTGGTTAAAGGGCTTTAATGCAAAGTAGGACACTTTAAGAGAAATCGTAACTAAACTCATCAAAAATAAATAATTACAAAGAATTCCACACTTAAACAACAAATTTAAAATTAACCCCACAAAAATCAGGATTTTCACACTAGAAAATAAAATAACATTATTCAAAATAAGCACAAATACTGATCATCGGTCGAACATAATATCTATGAATGTGTTATTAAACCGGACCAATCATTGCAGGCCGGGTTTCTTGTAGTTTGGGTTTCTATATAGATTAGAGAATGCTGGGTTCCTAAACCCAAACACGAAACTCATTTTCTATCTCGCTCCGTCTCCGTCTCCGTCTCCGTCTTCGTCTTTCATTCTGATCCACGCGACGCAAACGTCTCCCCTCTCATCCGATTTCGATCCACCGCAAATCAAATTCCGCCGCAAATCTCCGATAAGTTTTACGCTGAATTTCTGTTGTTTTCTAGGGTTAGGGTTTGGAATCCGATTAGAAAATGGATCCAACACGATCGGATTTTATCTTGCACACACCCACGACTCCACCCACCGTGGTTGGGGAAATGGATCCCCGAAGCCCCCATTTTGTGTTGTTTACACCCACTACTGCTAATTCCACTGATTCTTCGTGCAGGTGCCGGAAACGCAAAGGGAGGGTGATCGCCGAGTTCGTGGAAGGGGCTCCGCCGCGTCCGATCAAGCGGCGATTGATCGACGAGTTTGACGAGGTCGCGTCTCCAGCTCCGATGTCTCGTACTGGCGTCCGCTTTTACTAGGTATATTCATCTTTTCCTGTTGTTTTTGTTTTCCATCTAGATCTAGGGCTTGAAACTCAAGATGGTTTGATTCGGAATCAAAAACCCCTCTCCTGACTTCATTTAATACTACCCGCTAATGAATCGGAATACGATCTCTGGTTTCTTGTACTTCATTTGTAAATTTTTGTTTTGTCTTGTACTTGTATTTGTTGATTCTTGTTTAATGTTCTACCTCATGATTTTATTTCAGGAAATTATTGGTATTCATCTTATTTTTCTGTCTTTTTGATTTTGTTCTCCGATAATTTTTGGGTATTCATCTCGAATCAATTAGATTTGGTATTTTTTTCTTTGTGTTTGTGTTTGATTTTGTTTCTTGTTTTGGTTTTGGTTGCTGAAATCTCTATGATCTTTGTACCTCCATAGTTTTTTTTTTGAGGAAATTATTGGTATTCATGAGGCAAAGGAACTGGCTTTTATCTTTGTTTTGTTGTAGTGTCTGGAAAGTGTGTTCCTTGATAAATGTTTTTGGTTAGATTGATGCATCAATTTGATCTGTGTTATCACTTGTATTTGGAAAAAAAGTTTTACTGCACAGCCTGGGTTTTGAAGCTGATTTTGTTCCTTCACTCTATATCCTAAACTATCCCGGGCAAATGGATGTGCTGTTTTGTTCACTGATTTTCATGGGTTGAATGTCCCACTAAATTTAACATTTATAATTTCCATCATTGTGAAAATCCAAAGACTGTTTATAATTTGTCTCTAAACAGTCATGTTTAGTAACAATAGTGGTAATATACATCAATTTGATTTATTTTAGGTTCCTAGTATCTTTATGGAAAACACTAGGTTCCTGAATTAGAGGTTATATAGGGCGAACCGAGGTTATATAGGGCGGACCCTTGATAAAAATATAACTTATATTGCTCTCCCAAATTCATGGGTTTTGTACCTTGGAGAGAGTAATCTTCGAATTCACATACCCTGGTTGGAATTTTCCAGAAGAAAGGATTTAGGGTGGTTGGGCTATGGAGTAAAAACTAATTGTCTTCTAAATTCTTATATAGAATAGAAGAAAGAAAATATTCAACGGTGAAATTCGGGGAGATGGTGTTTAGAAAGTTGGTTAAACCAATCTGTTATCTACTCTAAATTAGGACAATATTTTGGCTTTCCAGATTGGATATCCGAATCAATCAAAGGAAAAAAAATATAACATAAAATTAAATTTCTAGAATCCAAAATGTGGCATGTGAATCCTGAATAAATATCCGAATCAGTCAATTCAAAAATCAAGTCTAATTAGGCATAATTTAGAAATTTAATATCCACTCTAATTTGTTTTGTCTGGATAAATGTTTTTGGTTAGATTGATGCATCAATTTGATCTGTGTTATCACTTGTATTTGGAAAAAAAAGGTCTAAACAAAGTTTTACTTTTACTGCACAGCCTGGACATGGTGGATTTTGAAGCTGGCATCTCCAGAGTCTTGAACATGCTTTCACTCCTTTGGTGTCAGGCAAATGATTTGTTGTTGTCACAAGGTTAATTTGGTTCTCTCTCATTTTCTTTTATTTGATGTATTCGGATTTGTCATGTGATTTCTCACTTGCTATTTTCATGTTTACAGATGTATGTATGTTACTTTGTCGAGTCCCTCTGTGTCTATGGAAATCAACTGCAACCTGAAGTTTATGGAAATCTGTCTCGGAGAAGATGCCAATGCATCCACCAATGGCCAAAAAACTATAGTGGGTGGTAACCTATACCATCCATGTAGGAGAACAATAGAATGGTTAAACAAGTTGTATTGCTTTCTCCTTGTCAGTCTTTGTATTGTGTACGTACAATTCTTTTTATATGTTGCTATTATTTTTTAATGGGCTAGTCATGTGATTTTTTTTTTGTTCCATTAAGTGTTCTTCTGGTATGTGCACTTTTGAATTCGGATTTAATAAATTCAACTCAAACCCAGTTTAAATTCAAAAATTTGGGTTTGGTTGCCTAAATTGAAATTATTTTCAAACTTTAACTCTCATTTTTATCATAATTAATATTTTTTAAACTAAAATATCAACTATATCAAAGTTTTTAGGCAATTTATAATTGTATAGTGTGCGGTGTTATGAAAAGATTTAAAATAATGTTGTTCTAAAACCTCAATTCAAGTTTGACTCAAAATTGATCGGACTAAAATTTCTTCACCCGTGGGCCAAAAAGTTTGGGCTCAATTTGGGTTGACCCGTCCAAGTTCCATCCCTACATAAAAGTGTAACATATGATTTTTAGAATGGTAATATATTAACTTTAAAAGTGTTGTTAATAAACTTGATAATTGCAACAACTGTGAACTGTATACAAACTAATGAGATTTTTTTACGTGTTGGGTTCTTAATTAAATTTTAATCAAGTTTTATATTTTTAGAAATTTTTTTAATTGGCTTTTCAATTATATTGTATCATTATTCATTTAGATGATCAAATGATTAAAGTTTGTTAGGAGTGGTTTTTATTGTATCACGTTTAATTTAGTCATTATTCATTTAGATGACGAGATGATCAGTTTGCTTGTTAGATGATCAAATGATCAAAGTTCGCTCGTTAGGAGTGGTGCAAATTTAAAAGCAAAATAAAATGATAGAAAATAGAGATGACCATATAGAACGGTTTGGAAGGTACCTCTTGCAATTGCTCTCGTTATAGTCATGTATTAACTTGTATCAAGTTTTGAATTTTTATTTTAAGTTATATTACTATGTTATGGACTTCAGTTTTAAACATAGTTTTAACAATTCGAGAGGCCAAATACTAAACTCTAGGGTTGTTCATGAATCGAGTTTAACCCGACCAGTCTGGAACTCAGCCTATTTTTGGGCGTGTTTTGGCAGAATTTTTAAAACCTGAACATGATTATAGATTAAATTTCAGTGAGTTAAATTTTTTGGGTTGGGCTCGGGCAACAATTTCTCACCACCTATTCAACCCGAAATCTAAAATAAATTGCCTTTGTATAGTCTCACTCTTGTTAGTAAATTCTTTTTATATCAATTTTATATGGTATCAGCACTATTTTAAAAGATTGACTTTTTGACTGCCAAGTATGCTAATTTTAACATACGTGGCTTTTGCTGACTGTAATTAATAGTACTCCTAACTGGAAAAAAAAAATACCGTGTATCCCTCCCATTGCTCTTTCACGATTTCGATACCATCGAAATACGGTATTGATAACGTCTTCTTCCTCAAAACACGGTAGAGACAATCGGCGGTATCCTTCTGATTTGATTTCCTTTGTTTTACTTCTTGCTTCACATCCTCTCTATTTCGTCGAAGCAAACAAAAGCAAGGTATTAAATATGGTGGTTACTTGTATTTCCGTCATTGTCTCGCTTTCTCTAATTCCAGATCAAGGACGCCGACAGTGGCGGTTCCACTGCAAGTCAAAGATTTCGACGGTGGCCAAAATTATTCTATGCATATTTTGCTGGCAGGAATTGATAAACGCTAATCCTTTATAAATATCTTATGTACAAAAGAAATACGATAAAAGAGATGTTGCCGAAATTTTTTGTAATCCCATTCAATCATATCTATTCTCTGACCACGAGTTTCAGATCTATACTCATCCTAATTGACATTCGTGATGGTGTCGAATCACCGTTGGAATTATTGACAGCATGCTGCCTTTTTTGTTGATTTTATTAGTGAATCTGGGATTGGTCCTGCAGGGTTTTTTCGTATGGTGATGATCAATTCTGATAATACTGGTTGCTTGATATTCTCAACTACATTTTTTTATATCTTTATTCTTTCTCAGATTTTGGACAGATTTTGGCCTACTTATTCTTTTAGACGAAAAAGAAAAAATGATTCTTACATTGAATCCATCCAAGAAGAATAAAGATACCGAAAACTATCACTTCCAAGAGTCTGATAAGTGATAACATTGGAATTTCAAAAATTAGCTCTAATTGGAGGTGTAATATTTTCTTTGTTGCTGACCTCAAAACTTAATTATGTTTTTTCTTTGTTGCCATGTTCGTGTTCTTTGTAACTTGGTCAGTTTTAAAAATTTTGATCAGAGAATTTTTCAGAGGGGACTGAGAAGTTAAGCCTTTAATGGTAAACAAAACCCAAAACTAAGTAGGCAGAAATCGAGGGAGGACAAAAACGTAAAGAGGATATCAAGTAGAATTGTTAGATGAGAGAAAATAGTTTAATTTTGCAAAATTTCAAGGTATTTTCGGAAGTCTATCTAAAAGACTAATCATATTCAGTAACATGTCCTATTATAACAAAACTCAAAATAAAAATAAAAAAATATGTGGGTTCTTTTTCTTATTTAGGGAATTGTTACTCACATCTCACATGTTGATTTACACATCTCACGTTGACTAGACATAAATTATCCATGTTTTTTTTATTTACACATCCCACGAGAATGGGATCACTTTACACATCCCACATTGTCTGGACATAAATTATCCGATGGATGCGAGCACCTTAACCCCTAGTTGGCGGAAAATATTCAAGTCGTAGTAAAAAAGAGCAATTTCCAACTCCATGAAAAATTCTTTTGTTTGTCCCTATTTATCTCAACAAAAAAAATTCTCTGTTTGTTCCTTTCCTTGTAAAACTCAAAAATTATAGCATGCCTTGTAAAACTCAAAATTATAACCATATCAAGAAGAGAGAGTGAATAATGTAAGATACATCATCCATGTGAAATCAACTGTCCATTTTAGAGCCGTGCTCGCTGTTGTTCTTCAGACTTGTTTGTTGAGGCGTGGACAATGAGAACAATTCATGTGAAATTAATTGAAACAATACATTAGTTAATCAAAAAAAATATATACATAAAAGTTAAAAGTTAATAGCTTGCTTAAACAAATATGGAATGAAAGTGATTTATTCTTTCCACATTAGAAAACCATGTTATGT
>JAUMHK010435990.1:0-10625 GCA_032362305.1 Paeonia lactiflora | reverse complement strand
CTTGAAATGATGAGAGAAATTCGCAAAAAAAAAAAAAAAAATTGGTTCTTTTTTCCCACATATTCATTGCCAAATTTTCCTTTTTAGCTTATGTTGAAACATTTCTGCTGTAAAATGTTTGTGAAGTGAAAAACCCAACACCTACACCTTTTGAGTCCCTACAACTTACCTTTGACTTTGTTGAGTGTACCTAGGACATATTTTATATCCATTCTCTCATCTGGTGCAACTACAATGTTGGAATCCTTCTTTGCAATGAAAAATTCTTTTTCTCTCCTCAGCAAATTGGCATCTTTTATATCCATTCTCTCATGAGGTACTGACTCTTTTACCCAACACTTTCAAGTTCATTTCTCCGACAAACATTTAACCTGTGGAGTTATTCCTTGTAAAAGTTTCCTTCATTAGAATACCATAACCATACATAAAGAAACAACACCTTCCTATCCATACTCTGCAAATGACAGCCATGTATGAAAAAACAAATAGTTTTTTTTAATGAAAAAGTGCTTAAACCAAACATAAGAATGTTTCCTGAAATAAACAGAAGAAAAAGAAAGAAGAAACAAATATATGCCAAAATTATACAATAGGAAGCCTACCTGGTACCATACCCAATCGTTGCATGGGTTTTGTGTGTACCATAGACCCCTCTTCGCATAAGAGTTTGGCGATTCCAAAACTACCTACTTTTGCAACCATATCTTCATCTAGGACTAGGAGTATATTAACGAGCTTCAAATTTAGCATCAAAACATTTGTTAGGCTGCACAAGGTTGAAGGTATGGCAGAAGTTCACGCATGTAGGTATTGATCCAGATAGGTTATTACCATCCAAATACAAACCATTCAAATTCTTTAAATGAAGATCCTTGTAACATGTTGCCCCGGGAAGCTAATTTTTATAGCTTCCGTAGTCTTTGGATGGTAGTTGGCTAATAAACTCAATGTTGTGTAGGTTTAAAATTATCAAATTACTCAAGTTGCCTATTTACCTGGGGATGCTGCCCCTAAGTCTGCTATATATGCTTGAAAATAACTAAGAGAACCTGAGAGTTTTCCTGTGGAAATTGGAAGGATGTCATTCAATGGGTTTCTGGATAATCCTACCCTACTAAATATTGACAATTTGTCAAAGAAGTGAGAAACCTCAGTTCCAGGGTTGAAGATTCTGCCATCGGAAAATTATCACCCATGTTGAGCACCTCGTGGAGTTTTAACTCACCACATTTATGGGGTATATAAATTTTGAATGTACCAAGCTTATAGCATTGGGTACAGAAGCTGTGAATGAATTATTCTCCCGTCGGTAAACTCTGTCAAGATTAGGAAGCTGTTATTGGTAGATAATTAGAAGCGAGTCCAAACTGCTAGAAATTATTATTTTCTTTGGAGCATTTCAGCAGACACTTCAACTGCACTCAAAACTGCAAGAACTAAATCTCCTTCCTAACATTATTTAATAAGAATTACCTATAAAGAAGCAGAGAGAAACAAAATCTGAACCCCATTTCCACTAGTTTCGTTTAGATCCAAGAAACTTCTGACATGAACACAAAGTTGGTGATCACCACTATTATCTTGTGTACTTTCTACGTACACAAAAGATGGCTCAAATAAAAATAAAAAATGAACACAGAGCCAATCAAACGGATGTGAAATTAAAAGTTAAGCACAACTCACTTGTGTTTTCTTGTAGGGAGGATTTTGAGACGGCGCCAATTACAGCGGCACAACAAGTGTCCCAGTTTAAAGAGCCATAATAATTCAAAAATGTATACATGACATGTAAACAAAATATAATAGTAACTGGATCGCATTTACGAATGCAAATGATGGAAATTCTGAACAATAAAAGTGCTCACCGGTAAATGGGCATGTAATATTCAATGAAATCTATTAATAATATATAATATCAATATCTCATTATTTTTTTAAAATTAAAAAAGGACCCTAAATTAATAAATTATGATATATACAATATAAAAAAATACAAGAATAATTATCGTTCTCTGATTATGGGATGAGATTGACAAAGTAACAAATTCTTTTTCTTTCATCTTAGGAGATAAAGATATGTATGGAACGTCGAAGCCGAATTTGACCAAAAAAGTTTTTTGTTGCACAATTTCATAAAAGGTTGCACAGGTAATAAAAATATTTTGATAAATTAAAAAAAAAAAATCAATTGCATATGCTTATAAGTTGTTCCCTAATATAGTTATGTAATTTTGTGTTCATAATTTTTCAAAAGAATGATATTAGTTATTTTTCAAAAGATGTGAAATAACGATTATAAAAAAATCATACCCAAATTTTTTTGGTAAATCAGTGATTCGGTTACTGCATTAACAAAAATAAAAGTAGATATCTTATTTACCATCCTTACTCTCTTCTTGCTTGTACCATTTATAAGCTTTCATCATTTCAACAAAGATTGTTAGTTTTCGGATTTTAAATCTTGAGTAACTCATCTAAGTTGTCATTTTATCATTTATATAGCTATTTATTATTGTAGACAAATTGCTCATTTATTCCCAAAAATTGTGGTGGCACTTTGGTTTAAAATTTTGAAAACCAATGGCAGGTATTAGTTTAAAATTTAAAAATAAGTGGGAGCATGTTGTATTAAAATTTGAAAACAAATTGTTACACATTTGGTTAAAATTTGAAAATTCTTAACATAATATCTAAGCCATTTTTTAAATTATCAAATATTTGATTTAATATCCTTTTTGTGCATGCACTTACTAAATTACATTTCAAGTTAAAAAAAAGAAAGAAAATCTGAAATTGAAAATAGAACGTCAAATCAAATGATTATCAACCTACATATGCATATGCATACTAATGATGTGAGAAAAATATCAAATGATTAAATTTTCCCACAAGATAATTTTCTTTGTTTTTCTCCTTGGAGATTCAACTAATTGAAGCAGCTGTGTTGAATTTTCTTTTAGCATTCACAACATCAATGCGGGAAAGAATTGGAACTGTAAAATTTTCATTTGGTGCAGAATCCCTTTTCAAAGTAGCAAAAATCACTCTGACTCCTTTTTAAGATTTTGATTGACCTTGTCCAAACAATGCTACACAATTAAGTTAAGGTTAAGTGTTGATAAATTCATCCTAACTAGAAAGGGTTGGACATATCAAAGAAGAACATCATTAACCAGAATTTAATGAATGTGCATATCATCTACATCATGTAGCAAAGTTGTATTTAGAAGTCGGGAGGTAAATTTTGAGATGCACTAACCCGAATTTGGAGCCTCAAAATTTGATACCTCCATTGTTGATGCTTAAAATATTCAAAGGGTTATATCATGTGGGCACCAAAATAAGGTACACTCATTTTGAAACTTAAGGTACTGCCTGATAGGTGAACTCAAGAACTAAAACAAGAACACACACTGTTTGGGAGATAAAGCTTATTCAATTGAATAACAAATTGTGGTTTTTATACAAGCCTTTTACATGGAATGGGAAATCAAACAAACTCCACTTTAAACATTATCTTAAACGTGGTTTTGAGGTCTTAAAAACAAATCAAACATTAACAGCACTATCCCTAAGAAATAGGGCAAACAAATCAGTTACAGCAGTAACAGCACGACCCCTAAGAAATAGGGCAAGCGTTATTAACAGAAAGGTAAAAGTAAACCGTACGAAAATCCAAATTGCTTCACATATCCTTCCTTAAACTGACTTGCGTATTAATGCAATCAGTTTACTCCAGCTTTGAAACACGGGCCCAACCTCTCACGCAACTTCAGGAAAAACTCCAACTTGAGTGGCTTTGTCATGATGTCCGAGACTTGCTCTTGTGTATTACAGTGCACCAATTCAACCGTTCCCTCCTTTGTCAAGTTACGCAAAAAATGAAATCTCACATCTATGTGCTTACTCCTCCCATGCATGACTGGATTTTTTGAGAGTTTTATAGCAGAACTGTTATCACAATAAATAGTTGTGCATTTACTTTGAGCATGTCCAATCTTCTCAAGCACTCTCCTCAGCCAAACTCCTTGACACGCACAGTAAGCAGCTGCAATGAATTCAGCCTCTGTTGTTGATAGCGTCACAACTGGTTGTTTCTTTGATGACCAAGAAACCGCTCCAGTCCCAAGCATGAAGACATAACCTGAGGTACTCTTCCTGTCATCGACGTCCCCGGCGTAATCACTATCTGTAAACCCCACCAAGCTTTCTTCTTCACCTCTCTTATAGGCAATCCCCAACTCAGCTGAGCCCTTCAAGTACCTCAAAATTCTTTTTGCAGCTTGCAGATGAAGTTCAGTAGGTCTCTCCATGTATCTACTGATTAAACTTACTGAAAACATCAAATCCGGCCTTGTTGTTGTCAAGTACATCAGACTACCTACTATCTGCTTGAACATTGTAGTATCAACAGCAGCTCCTCCTCCATTCTTCGACAATCTGAAACCCGGAACTATTGGATTCTTTACCGAGTTACTATCAGCCATCCCAAAACGCTCCAACACCTCATATGCATACTTCCTTTGATTAATGAAAATCCCTTGCTCATTCTGTGTGACTTCTACTCCAAGAAAATACTTCATTTTTCCCAAATCAGTCATAGCAAATTCTTTCATCATGGATTGCTTAAACCTCACAAACATATTCTCATTGTTTCCCGTGAAAATCAAGTCATCTACATAAAGACTTATAATGAGAATGTTACCTCCTTCTTCAGTTTTCACAAAAAGTGTGTGCTCACAGTAGCATTTTTTGAACCCCTCTTTGATGAAATACCCTTCAATCCTGCTGTACCAGGCTCGAGGAGCTTGCTTGAGTCCATACAGTGCTCTTCTAAGTCTGTAAACTTTGTGCTCTTCTCCCTTTCTCTCAAATCCTTGCGGCTGATCCATGAACACATTTTCAGTCAGTTCTCCATGCAAGAACGCGCTTTTGACATCCAATTGATAAACACACCATCCCTTTTGGGCTGCTAGAGCAAGAATGATTCTGATAGTATCCCATCTAGCAACCGGAGCAAACACCTCATTGTAATCAATTCCATATTGCTGTGAATAACCCTTTGCCACTAGACGCGCCTTGTACTTGTCAACATCACCTTTCTCATTAAGCTTGGTTTTGTAAACCCATTTCACCCCTACTTTCTTTGCTCCTTCTGGTAAGACTGTTAGCTCCCAAGTCTCATTCTCTTCAATAGCCTTAATCTCCCCTTTCATTGCTTCTCTCCACTTTGAGCTCTTCACAGCCTCTTCAAACGTCACTGGATCTTCGAAAGTGGTAAACATCACCAAATGTTGCATCTCATCCTCCTCTTCTGACAACCCCTCACCAGTCACATAATCTTTCCACCAGCCCGGCTCTCTTCTATTCCTCCCTTGAACTGGACTCTCAGAACATCCTTCATTTGGCTCACAAGATGGAGAGTTGACAGCTTCTCCTTCTTCCACTTCATTGCTTTCATTCACCTCTTCTTCTTCCTCTTCCTCATTCTCTTTTTCCTCCTCATCACCCCACTCCAATATATCATTTTTCAACTCATCGCTGCTGCTCCAATCCCATACCTCATCCTCAGCAAACACCACATCCCTACTAATCACTATTTTCTTTGTAGTAGGATTATAAAGTCTATAGGCCTTCGACTCCTCACTTACTCCCAGCAAGACACACTTCATGCTCTTATCATCCAGTTTTGATCTTCTAGCATCTGGAACATGTACATATGCAATGCACCCAAAAACCCTGAAGTAATCAACAGTAGGTTTGTTGCCACTCCAGGCCTCTTCAGGTGTTACATCCTTCACAGCTAAAGTTGGACTCCGATTCAAGACATGTATTGCCCAATTAACAGCTTCCGGCCAGAATTCTTTAGGAATTTTCTTTTCTGACAACATACAACGTACCATGTTCATGACGGTGCGATTCTTCCTCTCTGCCACGCCGTTCTGTTGTGGTGTGTAAGCCGCTGTAAGCTGCCTTGCTATCCCATTCTCACTGCAAAACTGACTGAACATATTTGAAGTGAACTCACCACCTCTATCGGTGCGCAAGCAACAAATTGAGTTACCACTCTCCTTCTCTACTATTGCTCTGTATTTCTTGAATACTCCCAAAGCCTCAGATTTCTCTGTCAAGAAATAAGTCCAAGTCTTTCTACTATAATCATCAATGAAATTAATTAAGTACCTCTTGTTGCTATGTGATGCAGGCTTAACAGGACCGCAGATGTCAGCATGGATCAATTGAAGACGCTGTGAGGCTCTCCACGTGCTTTTCTTGGGGATGACATCTCGATGTTGCTTACCCACCATGCAATCAGAGCACACCTTTGAAAAAGCCATGAGCTTTGGTAATCCTTGCACCATTTTCTTGTAAAGAAGCATTTTGAGTCCATTGAAACCGAGGTGTCCAAATCTGCGGTGCCACAACTGTGTCTTGTCCTCCGTCACAGTTTGAAAGCATGTTTTGGTTGGAGCCATCACCGACGCCAACACAACGAACATTCTATTAGAAGACATCCTGGATTGCATGATTCTCCCCATTGTCGGATGATAGAGGTTGCACATCCCATCTTTGATCACGATGGTAAGACCTCTTTCTTGTAATTGACCCATGCTCAAAAGATTATTCTTTAACTCAGGCACAAAATAAACAGAGGTGATTACCTGAGTTAAATTATCCACTTGCAATCTGATGTTTCCCTTGCCCATCACCATCATTTTTGAATTGTCTCCCAGTCTCACAGATTGCCTAAAACTGCCATCAAAGTCCGAGAACCATTCCTTTGTTCCACACATATGGTTACTGCATCCAGAATCTAAGAACCACACATTCTCCCTGCTTGAAGTGTTCATCTTGACGTATGACATTAGCAGCATCTCCTCATTCTCATCCAACTCCGCATAGTTTGCAGCTTTCTCCCAACTAGGGCATTCATATTGAAAATGCCCTAATTTATGGCATTTGAAACATTCTACAAGATCTCTAGAAAGAGGTTGTCTACCTCTACCTCGACCCCTTCCTCAAAAGCCTCCACGACCTCTGCCTCTACCTTCGAACCTGTTTTCTCCCCTGCCTACAATCTTGTCTTCACTGGTGATCTTCAAAGCTTGTTCTTGTTCTAGCTGCCCTTGCATCCTTTGTTCATGAACCAAAAGGCTACTTTGAAGTTCATCGATACTCATAGTGGTAACATTGTTTGACTCCTCAATTGAGCAGACCACGTAGTTGAACTTCGGAGTCATAGACCTGAGAATCTTCTCTACGACCACATGCTGCTCCATTTTTTCCCCATGAGCTTTCATTTTATTTGCAATTGTTAAAGTTCTTGCAAAGTAATCGTCTACCTTCTCTCCCTCCTTCATTCCAAGAACTTCAAACTCTCATCTCAATGCTTGAAGTTGAGCTCGTTTTACTTTTGTAGAGCCCTGGTACTTCTGCCTCATTGAATCCCAGATTGCTTTGCCCGTGCTCTTGTCTAGGATTGTCTCCATAATGGTTCTGTCAATTGCCTGAAACAAGTAATTTTTAACCTTCAGGTCCTTCAACTCCTTATCGTCGATTGCTTTCCTTTGAGCCGTTGTCAACTCTGCACCTTCTTCTGGTACAGGGACTCCTTCCTCCACTAGACTCCAATATTCCTTTGATCGAAGGAAATTCTCCATCAGCATCGACCAATGGTCATAGTGACCATCAAATTTGGGAATAGCTGGTTGAACAAATGTTCCATTCCCATCTGCAGCCGTAGCCATCACTCCTTCTCTTTTTTTTTCTCGATCTCCAACTCTCACTTGTTTGCTCTCTCAATCAGGCCCCGTTTGTGGCTCTGATACCACTGTTAGAAGAACTCAAGAACTAAAACAAGAACACACTGTTTGGGAGATGAAGCTTATTCAATTGTATAACAAACTGTGGCTTTTATACAAGCCTTTTACATGGAATGGAAAATCAAACATTAACAACACTATCCCTAAGAAATAGGGCAAACAAATCAGTTACAGCATTAACAGCAGTAACACTGCCATCTTAATACGCATGGGTATTAGTTTTAGGAATTATAATTATCATTCGAGCATTTTAACAAATAATTTATATGCACTCCAAATCAATAACTCTCTACAAAATGGTTATACAAAATATTCTATGAAAACATCCACCTTTTAAAGTGATAAATTTAAATAAATGATAGTTTGAGAGCTTAAAAAAAGGCTTGATGAGACTTGCGTTTTTGTGTCAAGACAATGCGTTTTCATATATACTCCAACACCTCTCTTCCCTTTGAGCATGGTTTCTGAAGTTGGAGTGTCTGTTATTTACAAGTCTTCACGAACACCAAGACATACCTTCCACCTCAAATTTTGAAGACTGCAGTGCTTCTCAAAAGGAATGGGAGTACACTATTGTGGCTTTTGTCCAATTAGCAGCCCACCCAGAGTATTGATAAAGAACTTATTTATTTGATATATTCTCGAGTTGTTTAGCCCCATATGAAATTGCACTTTTTATTCGATAAGAATTACCTACAATGAAACAGATGGATCATTCATCAGTGACTTCATAAAATAAAGTTGAAAACTTAGAAATTATATAATCAAGTAGAGAGTGTATATTATCTGTATACCTTGGTTGATGCGACGACCAAGGTTTCTATTCTTTTTCAATGGATCCACGGTATTTAGAAACTTAATCTGAACCCCATTCACACTACTCTCATTTGGATCCACAAAATTTCTCAAAAAGTCTTCATTAAATAATAATTGATCACCACCATTACCTGATATGTTTTATACATACATAAAGAATAACTCAAGTAAAAAAAATAACACAGTGCCAATAAAAGTATGTAAATGATGAAAAATTATGAATAATAAAAGTCCTCAGTGACAAAAGCTTATGCAATTTTATGTTCATAATTTTTCGAAAGGATGTTTTCACTCATACAAAAATGCAAGGATATTATTTGTTTGAACAGTAAAGAAAGGATGCAAAATGATAACTAATCTTCCTCAAATAAAATTTAAAATCTCAAAACATCAAATTTAAAGCCTAATATATTACATAACTTACTCACAAAATTATTTGTAGTAATTATAAATGTTTAATGATTATCATCTAGAAAAATATAAGATCATGCATGCATATACGAAGGAAATCGAAACAGAGATATAGAAATCATACCCAAAATTTCCTGGTAAATCATTGATTCGGTCAATGCGTTAACAAAAATAAAAGTAAACATCATCTTCATCATCATCGCCATCTTCTTGCTTGTACCCTTACAATCTTTCATCGCTTCAACAAAGATTATTAGTTTTAGGGTTTTAAATCTTGAGTGACTCATATAGGTTCTCATTTTTCATTTATATAGTGATTAATTATCGCAAATAGATATTTCATTTAGTTCTCAAAACTTGTGGTGACACATTGGTTTAAAATTTGAAAACCAGTGGCGGGCATTAATTTAAAATTTAAAAATGAGTTATGGGCGCACATTGGTTTAAAATTTAAAAACTAGTGGGCGGACATTAATTCAAATTTGAAAATGAGTGGTGATATATTGTATTAAAATTTGAAAATAAATGGTGGCACATTTGGTTAATATTTGAAAACTCTTAAGATAATATCTAAAACTGTTAGAAAGTTTAGGGCGTTTTAGGATTAAGAGAGAGAAAGTGACACCCACATATGGCCGAATTTCTCTTAGGGTTTTGCACCCCTAGAGCTCCTCTTATTTATAGAGAGCATTTGGCTTACATCCCAAGCCAATAGGAGATAAAGGGAGATCTCTTCAAATAAGGTAATATCGGATTGTGAATATCCATACCCCTTAAATGGAATATCTCGATATATTCTAACACTCCCCCTTGGATAATCACAAAACGTGTTGCCTCGTTAAAACCTTGCTTGGAAAACCCACGGCCTAGATGGGACAAAACCAAAGCTAAGGAAAAAGAGTACAACTTTGTGAGTTCCAATTACAAT
This sequence comes from Paeonia lactiflora, assembly GCA_032362305.1. Taxonomy (NCBI): domain Eukaryota; kingdom Viridiplantae; phylum Streptophyta; class Magnoliopsida; order Saxifragales; family Paeoniaceae; genus Paeonia; species Paeonia lactiflora. The sequence goes on along the minus strand of JAUMHK010435990.1, from coordinate 647 downwards.
TATAGACATGCCTCATTAAAAACCTAGCTAGTAAAAAACCCAATGGGAAAAATCTAGTCTAAGGGAAAAAGAGTACAGTCTTCTGATGCTTGGTTTCTCCCCCTGATGTCGAACTCCCCTTGAAGATGAGCTTTATATCGTGTATACCAACCTCATGTACGAGCTTCTGCTTGATGACGATTTCTTTCCTTCCTTGGAGTTCTTGGGTGAAGAAAAACTTTGGGGAATGTGCTTTCCTCCTTTGATGTAGCCATTGTTGACGAGTAGCATTATCTTCAAGAACAACAACTGAAGTGTTCGTAACATCACTCAATTGACAATTGCCTCAAATGTGCTTGATCAACATCTTTCAATGCTTGCTTCAGGGAATGCTTATGATCTCAGAAATATATTGTGCTAATAATAATACACCAGTAGCACTAAGATGTGGTACTTCAGGACCAAGAGTTTCTTCATCAAAACCCGACTAAGAAAAACTTCTTGGGATAAAAACTTAGTCGAATGAAGACGATTGCAATATCCAGAGCAAATGCTCCTTAAAATAGAAGAACTTCGGGTCTTTTGATTCTCCCATTGTTTAGTAGAACTTCTGGTCTACAAATGCTCCCTCTAATAAGCTTAATTGCTTGAATGAGTACGACTGCTGG
>JAUMHK010434879.1:0-10629 GCA_032362305.1 Paeonia lactiflora | reverse complement strand
ACTCCAACGGTGACGATACACTGCAGAAGAGTTTAAGAATCTATAGAGCGCTGACTTCGAATCACTCCAGATCGTATTCGAAACCTCAACCAGAATCAACTTATTAATTCTTGCTAATCCTGCTTTCTTCTACAAGCCTTCATTGTTAAAATCAGAAGCTGGACCAAACACACCGGAAGAACCAATTGGAAAAATCGAGCAGCTATCGCCGGTGTAGCTATAAAAATTTGGATTGCCCTCGATTCCTTGAATTGATTTGGATCTCAAACCATATCAACCACTACTAAAAAACCCAAATTAGGCATCAAATTTTGGCTTCAAAATTTAATTTAGATGCTAATTTAGCATCCACTTATATTTTTTTAGACGCTAAAAAAATAGGGCGTCGAAGAATTAATTTTAGAAGCTAAATTGGCATTGAAAAAAATATTTCCGATGCAATATATTGGCGGGAGGCTTCCCGCTTAAACTTGGCTTGGAAATTTACATTTTTGACGCTAAATTAGCGTTGATTTTTTTTTTTGAGGCTGAGTTGGCATCAAAAATTATGTATTAGATGGCAAATTTATTATTCTTTCACCGCGAAAACCAAAAAAAATCACGCGGAGCAAAGCCCCTTCTCATTCTCGCGGCCTGAAGAACCCACTTCTCCTTCGCGCGGAGCAAAGCCCTCTCTCTTTCTCACAACCTGAAGAGCCCACTTCTCCTTCAAGCGGAGCAAAGTCCTCTCTGTTTATCGGGACCTGAAGAAGCCCTCTTACCCAATTGAAGAAACCCTAGTTCCTGAAGAAGCCCTCTTACCCAATTGAAGAAACCCTAGTTCTAGTTGATCCATCTCTTTGAAGAACTCCTTCGGTTCTTCCTCTTCAAATTCTGTCACGGGTATGTATTTTTTTTCATTTTTTTTTCTTGAATACAATTTAGTTTCTATAGAGAGTTAGGGTTTCGTTTTTGGATCAGTGATGAAGATTTTGTCGATATTTGTTTTTCCTATTTTCTTGTTCTTTTGATGAAGATTTTTCCTATTTTTTCCCCGTACATATGCTAGAAGTGTTTGGGCATGTTCTGTGAGGTAGAGGTCACTACTTCTTTTTCCGTTGATGATTTCAAGCAAGATAATCCCAAAGCTAAAAACATCGAATTTCACAGAAAATATTCCTTCCATGGCATATTCTGAAGCCATGTAACCACTGATTGAAGTTTAAAGGATTAATGTATTTCAAAAATTTAGTTGGAACTAGAAGTTCATTTTGGAAACTAGAAAATAAGATTAAAAAAAAAAAGAAGGCTCACCGTGTTCCTAACCAGACAATTTAGTTGGTATGATTAGAAATTAAAACAACAACAGTATTATGTTTCAGAGATGACACCACTGTAACTTGTGATCCTGATATGTCCTCTTGAATCAGAATACCATTGTTACTCATAGATGACACTTTTCACATGAGATTCAAGGATTTTAATAGGTAGAGAGTTAGAGACTCACTAAGAAGATCTGTAGCAGCAGATGCAATCTTGTTTGCAATGATTTCTCTGCAGTGGATGCTTCCACTCTATGGGTAAAAAAAATAGTACCGAGTTACAGTTCCTCTTGCCAACCTCAGTGTAAAGCAGTAGTTCGTGTTTGTGAACTTGATAGTAACACTCAACAGCCAGATTTATAGCATCGGTCTTTAACGCGACATAGGCACGTCACCTTTTAGCGGAGTCCGTGCTTTGGCTTTGTAAATCTCTAGTTTGTTGATTGTTCAAGTTGAACGTGTTGTAATTTTTAGAGGAAGGTCAAAAAAGGATGTGTTAGATGTAGTGGTGAGGCATGATTTTTAGTTATTAAAGAAAAATGCATGGTTCTGGACTGTGTAATCTTAACAAAGGTGTAGGCTAAGGAAAATAATTAGAATAAGGCCCTGACGAGCCAATTGTTTTTTAGTTTCAAGTGTATTAACAAATACTTTTGCATAACTTCACAATTTTAGTCAATCTTCGAATGTTTATTGGAATATCTTAGGCAGGCCTCATTTTCACCGAAATATAAGGCTTTGGAAAAAGTCTTCATGTTTATGCCGCGGGCTAAATACAAAGGCACTTGGTGCATGCGACATCTCGATAATATCAAATCTTGATTTGATTCAGTATTACGAATAACAATATCTGATATGCATACTCATGGATTTTTTAAATCTACCATGTTTTCCTGCAAGGGTGCATCTGTAGCTCACAATTGTACGCGGGGTCAGAGAAATGAAATAAAGATGAAATGGAAAAAAAACAAAGATGTTGACACTTTTTGCAGTCTAGCATTTGATTTTTTTTTCTTCATTAGTTTTGCCTTCAATATACATCTGACTATTTGAGCCATGTTCACACAATATTATGACATTATGCAATAAATTTTCAGAGAAGGCTTGATGTCATATAAGCAATTCATTCAGGAGCTTGAAGATGATATACTACCAGCTGAAGCTGAGCGAAGGTACATACTGTAAAGTACTTCAAATGATGCAAGGGGTTTGATATTCTACTCTCTAGAGTGACTGGCACTTGATTTTACAGATATCAAGAATACAAGTCGGAATATATTTCAACTCAGAAAAAAACTTTCTTTGCTGCCCATAAGGATGAGGAGTGGTACTTTTCTTCTCCCTTAATTTGTTCTATCCCCACTTCTCTTTTCTGGCCTTTCTTATTGAATATCCTTTGTCGTGTAGGTTGAAAGACAAATATCATCCAACGAGTCTAGTAACTGCCATAGAAAGGTATGCTTTGCTTACCTATTTCACAGAAGGATGCAAATTGTAAATTCGTATTTTGGCCGAAGTTAGTTAGTTGGTCCATATTGTTTCTCATGGAGATATAGTGTCTTTAAGGATAGCTTGTTGCTAGTATTGTACATTCTCTTTGCATGTATTATTGTCACAAGATGGCTTGAAGTTGGTGTGGTCAAAGATTTTATCCTCAAGCATAGCCTTGTGCACACCGTTCTTTTTTAAAGATTTTTTTTTTAGTTGTAATCATCAGAACATGTTGCCCAAAATGAAATAATTTATAACTTATATGCAAACTAGCTTTAATAATAAAACTTTGGTGATAGAAATGACAAGAGGATTACCTCAATCTATAGGGAAAACTTTGTTGGATTTTTATAGTGAAGTTTATGGCGATTTAAATACTTTATGGAAAAAGTTGAAGCTTTTGGATTGTTGTGTGGCGAATTTTGATGCGGATGGGTAATGGAAAGGAATCAGTCAAGTGTGGCATGCAATCTTGTGAGTTGGGTGGTAATCTTACTTCCCAAGAATATTGCCACTAATCTACACAATTTCTAGTGGCTTTGGATTAATCTTGGTTATTTAATCATTTATAGACCAGGACAGATCTAATGCAGTGTTGACACTATCCTGCATGCGTCCAGATGTGGCCAGTTGTGCAGATGAGTTATTGGAGGAGTCTTCAGTGAAATAGGTTAATGTTGACAGGTTGACCAAATGAAGGATTGTCAATGTTGCATGGGTAGCTGAGAAAGTGATGGTATTAGCTTTAGGCTGATGTGGATGATTTAGGGAGTGGGCTTTGCCATCTGTTAGGACCATTATTGCTTTATTGGCAACTGTAGGGTAATGATATTAGTCCTAGTCCGATGTGGATAGATTGGTGAATGGGGATTTGTCATCTGTCACATTTATTAATGTTCCCTGGGATGAGTAGGTGAATGGGCATTTGCCATCTGTCAAGACCATGGTGACAACATCAACCCCAGACAAGATTCCATCTCATATCTCTTTCAAAACATTGAATAGGGGATATTAGTTCTTAATTAAAATGGTAAGAGGCATGTGAAACCATTTCTGGGACTTGTTGGGATATCGAGAGGGAGAATATCCCTGTTGAGAGTCAACTCATGCACGAGTAGAGCTTATGTATTCTCTCTCTGATGCAAAGCTTATATATATTATCTCTGATGTAGGACATAAATAAAAGAAATCTTGTATGTTTCAAATGAGGTTGTTCTTCGTGAAAATGTAGACTGGTTTTGGAATTTTAGTGGAAATAATGAAAACAAGAATAAATAGTGAATAGAAATTAGAAAAGGACGCAAACTTTTGGCATCACACCAATATCTTTCTAGGCATCACACTTACGAAAGAAAGGAAGGCATCACATTCTTTCAATTTGTGAATCATTCGCAAACATAATAATTTTTTGTTCATTCATTCATATCTAATAAATAAACTTATAAACATTTATATGAGGCACATTTGTAACAGCATACCAAGGCTTTAAAACTTGGATAACAACAAATTAAACATCATTATTATGACATGTTAAAACCATTATAACAGCCCTGACTACTAACCCCATTTAAACTAGCCAGCAAAAACACATAAATCATCGGACTGTTAAAGACTGACAACTAACACACACTAAACATTACAACAGAGACCCACCTTAAGCATCAAAGAGAAACTCTTAAGAGAACCTTAATGAGCAAATAAAAACTGATAAAGATGGGACTCCTCCCTTGCTTTCTTAGGATTTTTCTCTTACTACTAATGGCCCATGGCCCATGTAACTCTTATTTGGATTCTTTATTGTTCTCCCCTGGTTTTCCTCGAGTTTTAAAATGTTGTATTATATAAATTATTAAACTTCTTTGATGTTCTATTATTAACAAACAATGTCTTGGCATGATGAATGTTAAATCCCCTCTTCTCCCATAGATGGAGTAGTTTGAAGTCTAGTTTTAAGCTTTATCTGGTATTCGTTATGTGAAGCATGTACCAAGAGCCCCGATAATGAATAAATCACTTCAATCTAATAAATAAACAGCAAGGTTCTATAACTGAAAGCAAGGGAGAATCAGGATAGTCACTCATGATGCCACTGAAATCAAGAATGATGACGTGAGCAGCTTGGTTGTTGCACCTAATTCCTCTCCATCTGCAACAATCATCTCCTTCGGTTCCCCAAGACGAGAGAGTATTTTTAGAATCGTTAAGACCTTGTTTAAAGCTTAGAAGATATTGTATCTCCCACGTCGTGCACGTCATAGTCACCTTGGGATTTCTAACACCCATGATAAACCCAGAAAGAATACTCAGCATGAACAGAAGACCAATAACCATACTGCTCACTAAGTGAAAGGATTTACCACCCATAATGATAAAAATAAAACAAAGTTGTATGGTCGCTACTGTTGTCTGGGTTATATAATACAATTATTTCATATAGACTTGAACTAATGTTTTCTAGTCAAGGATTGAATACAGAAATCACTCAAACTATGGAAGAAGAGCGCCAACTATTCTAGCAAATTCCTAGTCCTCATCACTAAAGCCTTTACGCTTTGTAGTTGTTACTGTTACAACTATTCTTGACCTGTTTGATTCGTTGGAAAATTTTGGGTGGACTATAATTACTAGTATTATTCAAGGTGAATTATAAGATAGATTATCTATAAAATTTAATAAATTTCACAAACACCAAACACAGATGAAAGTATAAGTAAATGTGCTAATATTGATCGCTGCTATCGCAATCATGCAAATACATATATTATTCATTATAAATACATGAGTCTTTATCTGTTTTAGGGAAAGACAAATTATACCAACTTTCTAGTTAATATATGGTCCCTAATTCCATTGAATATATGGCAAAATATATGATTTCTTATAGAAAACTACTTCTATGGTAGTCTGGGTTACTATAGAAATCCTAGTAAATTATAAATCAAGTGTGTTCAGGTAATTTAAAGCCTGCATATGTTGGGGCGTCTCATCTCACACTACCCTTCTTTCTCTAGCACTTATAATGGCATCAGATTGGAAGATTCACTCATTTGATGATGTTGCAAAGAAAACCAAACCAAATATGGCTGTCTTATCATAACCCCTTTCTTGTTCCATAATCCATAGTTTTGAGAGTTCTATTATTTGTTTTTGAAAATTATTGCACTGATCCTTTCTATCATGCTATAGGGAGTCAATATTCTTAAAGCTCATGGCAAAAGTGCCAATGAGAGCTACTTGATGAAGGGCTATGCTCTAAATATAGGTCGTGCTGCTCAAGGAATGCCAACTAGAGTTGCGCCAGCAAGAATTGCCTGCCTTGATTTCAATTTACAAAGGACAAAAATGCAAATGGGTGTCCAAGTTTTAGTTAGTGATCCAAGGGAGCTTGAAAAAATTCGCCAAAGGTGATCAGTAATTATTGGTTCAAGTTCTGTACTTTTGTATATTGCGGCAAAGCCCATGTCTTACATATTAATTCATGAAAGCTCGTCAACTGTTGCTTATGATTGTTGCTAGTTGGTTAGCACTCTATAACAACTTGCTTATTTATTTATTTATTTTTGCGAAGTATGCTACAATATTTTATTGTGTTGTTGCCGGAACTAATTACTTTAGAAGACTTCCATTAAATTTGTGACCCTTGTTAATGAAAACAATCATTTAGGAGTTGCTTTTTAATTTTTACAAAGTTTCTGTGACATTTCACTAAATGTACTTCCATATTTGCAGAGAAGCCGATATGACAAAGGAGCGTATTGAGAAGCTTCTGAAAGCAGGAGCCAATGTGGTTTTGACAACAAAAGGGATTGATGATATGGCACTCAAGGCAAGTTTCTACCGATTTAGTAATTACACGGGCTATCTTGACACATTTATCCGCACCTCTGCAAGGATCTGTCAGGCTAGCATCAATGATCATTATGACATTTGGCAAGATAATTGCCTGCCATGTACGTAATTGATATTTTTGTTGAATACTGATCCCTGCTGGGGTATGGCGGATAATTTTTCCTGAAGATGAAGATGCTTCGTGTTTTTCTTCTGTGTGTTGGGAATATAATGTCTACACGTGTCAGTGGGTGTACACAATCCAGTATCTATGATGCCCTATTGTTACTAATCACATCTTTAAATTGTTAATGCAGTACTTTGTGGAGGCTGGAGCAATTGCTGTGAGGCGTGTCCGAAAAGAAGATTTGCGCCATGTTGCCAAGGCAACTGGTGCTACTGAGGTATATGTTTCTGAACTCTTGAATAATCTGCATGATAAAACCATGTCTGCCTGCGTTTGTGGACATGCTAAGTTGCAAAATATGCACCAAGATTTGATTTTTGGCAACATGTTAAATCATTAAAAACAATCTCATGCTGTCATTTGTTACCATTCCTCCAGTCAAGTTTGGATTGGCCATTTCAGAAAATGTGTTTAATTTAGACCATATAATTATGTTCATTTTCTGTGTCTGTACAAGTATATGACTATATTCCTTTGTGTGCTCATTTTCTATACTTGCACCTTTTAACGAGCAAATTTATATGGATTTTTTTTTTTTTTTGCTTAAAAGGTTTCAACATTTGCTGATATGGAAGGAGAAGAACCTTTTGATGCATCTTTACTTGGATATGCTGATGAAGTTGTAGAGGAGCGAGTTTCAGATGACGACGTGATTATGATTAAAGGGACCAAGAATACAAGTGCTGTAAGTGTTCTATCAAAATTTTAGTTTTTAGAACAAATATTCGACTACTTGAGAAGAAAATTGGGTGGAAGAAGAATGTACATAAAGTGACAAGAATTGCTTGTTATATTTTGATATATATTGTTCAGGTGTCGCTAATCCTTAGAGGTGCAAATGATTATATGCTTGATGAGATGGAGAGAGCTCTGCATGATGCTTTGTGCATTGTCAAGAGAACCCTCGAGTCCAATGTGGTATTATGTTCTTGTACTCTGTAATTTTAAGTCTTTCTTTGCAACATATTCTTCTGAATTTGAAACTGAAATTTGCAACATATACAGGTGGTAGCAGGGGGTGGTGCAGTTAAATCTGCTTTGTCGGTCTACCTGGACAATCTCGCAACAACTTTGGGATCCCAAGAACAACTGGCTATTGCTGAATTTGCTGAATCTCTATTAGTCATACCAAAGGTTACATTTTCTTATGAAGATACACACACACATTATGTTCGCACGAGTGATACTAATTTTTCTTTCAGGTTCTCGCTGTAAATGCTGCCAAAGATGCTACTGAGTTGGTTGCACAGCTTCGAGCTTTCCACCACAAAGCACAAACCAAGGCAGATAAGCAACATTTATCAAGGTGGTGGTTTCATTTCTTTTTTGCTAAGCTGGTAATATAATTAGTGTTGTTAATTTTATCTTATTTAAATTTGAATTCAAATTGCAGCATGGGACTAGATCTTTTTAGAGGAACGACTCGTAACAACATGCTCACATAGATAGTCTTGCTACTTTTGTTGTCCTCATTACAGCAGTTCAATGGTTGGGACTTTGGTGAATACAGCTCCAACTAACACTCCAATTTGAGGTCATGTGAGTGTCACAACCTCTCCTTAGGTCCCTCTTTATATGCATGTGAGTTTTGAATCAAAACTCACCTTGTTAGGCTTGTGAAAGTCACTGTTTTGCTACTGCTATTGTGTATTGATAAGCATCATGTCTTGGGGTTGATTTTGATAAGAAATTGGTTTATTTCTTTGTTTAATCATGATGGAATCTTGGGTACTTTAATTGTTGCATTATTTTATCCCTTTCTTGTTTGATCGCTGACATTACCCCTACATTTTGAGAGGGAGATTTAAGGACAGATTCAAGGGGAGGACATCATGTTCTACCCCTTCATTTCTGTCATTAACTCCCTCAAATTAACAACTATTTGCTGGGATAAGTGCTAATCATGAAGGGGAAACTAGGGAGTTAAATTGCCACTTGGGGGTTGTTTAAAAGTCTTGATTTGGGACAGGTATTGGGTAGTACAACAGTCCCTTGGACTGCAAGGGCTATTTCTCCTTTTTCATGAAATTTGAACTGTTATACTCTCAGATTTGTTAATCTTGAGAGTTATTACATGCATAGGAATTCATGGGAGTTTAATTCTGTTTTGCATGATTTGGGGTAAGGGTGAATCATTACTTGTTTTTCCTAGCTTCCAGGGCCATGAGCACCTTTAGCCATGGCCATTTTGCCCTTTATGCTGCTGTTCCTTTTAGGAATGTTAAGTTGTCCCTATCTTTGGTATGGATTAGTTGGGATTATGGAATCCCTGCTACTTCGTAAGTGTAATATAGTTTCTCTCTATTCATGTAAGAAGTTGCATGTTCAAGCTAAGTTATTCGTTGTCACCATAAATTAAGATTTAGTAGCCTAATTAGGTATTGCTGTGTATCTCCCTGTATAGTATTGCTGTCAGAAATTAGGTTTTTGTAGCCTTAATAGACACTGTAGAGTTTCCTGTATAGTGTTATGGCTCTGTTAATAGGTTCCTCTAATTTAGGGTTTTGGGGTCACAGTACAGCAGTACTGTTAACCAAATCCATGAGCAAATATAGGTCGAATCCCTTATGTGTACATGTGTGTTGGTATATAAACTAAAAGAACCCATTTTAGTCTTTTCAGAGTTGAATAAAATTTTCCCTAGTTATGTACTTGGGTTATGAATTATAGGGATAGATTTAGTTTACCCCTGGACGGAAGTTCTATACTTGTCCTCTCATTCAAGTTAGTACAACTCCAACATGAGGGACCACTTTAACTAATAAGAGTACCCTACATTTAAACATCCAAACCTAGAATCTAGAACTTTATCTATACTCTCCAATCCCTCACTTCTTTCTCTCTTCCTTCACATCGAACCAAATTGAATCACAATAGGCACCAATTTTAATAGAGACCAACCTACTTGTTCAAGGAATAAGTACTAATCCTTAAGGCAATCCAATCCTTGGTTGTCCATAACTAAATCTTTAGATATCAATCTTATCCAACTCCTGACCAAAGCTTCCACAACTTAACCATAAGTTGTGGAAGCTTATGGTTAACCTGGATATTAGGTATTCTAGTATACATATTGATTTGTTAATATAACACAACCTACAAGGCAATAAAGGAAGCTAAACTCTTAAGATTTTCAAGGCCTACAGTCCAAAAACAACTTACAACATGGAAAACTAAGCAACAAAGACACCCTATAACAATTATATCTTCCCTTATTCATCAATTTAAACCACCCTAATATCTAATACAAGTCCAAGTGTATTTTGGGGTAGAATGAGTAAGTGTTTACTTTTTCTATATTTCAATCCATTATCACTATTTTTTGTTTTGTATACTTCAATTAATCATCATTTTTTTTGGTAGCTCGCTACACTGTCCGGTCTTTCGGTATCACAGGCGGAATGAAAAGATTGCTTGCTACGTGACTGTTCGTGGTGATAAGGCAATGCAGCTTTTTGAGAGTGGTTTGATAAGGCGATGCAGCTTCTTAATAAGAGAGGACAACGAAGTAGCAACAATGGGGGTAGTTTTGAGATTAATGTAAAATACGATTTTAAGCCTTTTTTGGGTTAGTGATGGTAATGTTTAGGGGAAATCTTTCACACTTTTACTTTTTTTGGGGTAGAAATGTTTTGTATGGTGGTGGTAATGTTTGAGGGAAATCTTTCACATTTGTAGTTTTTGGGCTACAATTTTTTTGTTACATTATAAGTTCAATTTATAAAGTTTGTAATTTGGTTCATATGTGCATTCGGATTTGGTGATTGTTAGATGTATTATGATATATTACTGATATACATATTTGATTGGAATTATTTTTGG
>JAUMHK010433769.1:0-10732 GCA_032362305.1 Paeonia lactiflora | reverse complement strand
TGCATATGCGGCTGCTGTATAATTGCATTTACATAAAAGTACAAATAACCAAACAAATGATCCCAAAATTTAATACAGGTAATTGTGTTGCCATTCATTTTGTTTAAATTATGTAAGATTGTAAATGTAAACTAAGCCTTACATGACTCTTCCAGGGGATGGGGATTCCTTTATGGAAATTGTCTCTATATACAGCTCTTGGAGGAGTTCGTCCTTCATCAGTAAGCATATTCACAATAGAAACTGCTATTATTTTCTTGAACTTTCTTGAACAAATTTATTCTTTAAAATCACTTGTACTTCTATTCCAAGAAATACATATAATATATCTATTAATAGAAAAAGGTTTGGACTTGGTTTTGCAGTGTTTGCCTATTACCATTGATGTGGGGACAAATAACGAGCAGTTGTTGAAGGACGAATTCTATGTTGGCCTCAGACAAAGAAGTGCAACTGGGAAGGTCTTGTACTTATTCATCTATGCTACTTACTTCTCATGAGTAGTTTAAGAACAATTTCTGTATTGAGGCGTACTTTCTTTTCAGGAATATTCGAAATTCTTGCACGAGTTCATGTGTGTTGTTAAGCAAAACTGTGGGGAAAAAGTTCTTATACAGGTTGAGATACCAGTTTGATTACATCTTTTTGATTTATCAGCTTTTGACATTTATGAATGAATTTCTGACGATGTGTTATTTTTAAACTAATTCATGCAGTTTGAAGATTTTGCAAACCACAATGCTTTTGATCTACTTGCAAAATACGGCACGACTCATCTTACCTTCAATGATGATATACAGGTATGAATCATTATGTAACATGGATCTTGCAAATATGTTTTTATGTCATATCTGGTTTTGTTTTGTAGGGGACAGCAGTTGTGGTTCTTGCAGGGGTTGTTGCAGCACTGAAGTTACTTAGTGGCACCTTAGCTGAGCACACATTCTTGTTCCTTGGTGCTGGGGAAGTGAGACACTGTTCTTTTTTGTTTCTGTTTCCTTCCTTATATTTGTTCATTTCCTTCTGTTCTTGGAAGAAAAATAAAAAAAAAACTGATGAAATGAATCCTAACTAGTATAGGATTTACCTAGGAATTTTGGGTTAATTCTTATCGTTAATTTCAGTGTATTTTAGGGATTTTAACTCATGCCTAGAGAATAATTATTCACATTGGGTATTAGATACTATGACCCTTATGCTTATGGTTATAGTTTAAAGCATTGTTATAGGATTACTTGCATTGAGCCGTGTCTATATGTGAGAATTAGGATAAGTTACCCTGATAAGTTGGAGGAACTATGACTTTTGTAACCTTTATGATTAGGGTTTAAGAAGTAATTGTTGTCCTTAATCAATTGTGACTACCATCATGGGTATGTATGTATCTCCTTCTGTAATGTTTTAATGTAGATATCGTCTTAGAACCACTAAGGGTTGCGGTTGTCTTATAAGATTTAGAATAGTAAGTGTTAGACTTAATTGTGTCCTGGTGTCAGTAGTGAATAAACTTACTCTGTGAAGACACTCATGATGTTTAATCTTGGATATGGGCTGTATCTAGTCTTTTCTCCCTGAGTTGTGAGTTTTATTTTAAACTTAGTCTTGGTCTAGATACGGTGATTAAAATGTTAAAGATTAGTCCTGATAAGATTGAAATCATATAGACTTTCTAAGATTAGCACTTTTTTTACCCTAGATTAAATGCTACAACATCTAGGTTAAATACTAGAGTAACTGGTTACTCTTTTCTAAGATGGAAGTTGGTAGATCTAAGTATAGTGTTAGCATTAAAAGATTAAGTGGGTGTTGTGGTGTTCCCTGTTAGGAAAGTTAGGGTTAATAACTAAGATAGGTACTGCAGTACTCCTGTATAGGGTTACTGCTAAAAATTAGGGTTTATGGAGGTCTCTATTTGAGTTGGGTAGTTGTTCTATTTTGATTAGTCCCCATTCTTGATAAAGAGTGCAAGTAGAGTTGTAGTTACTAAGTATAATATATACTAACACTATGTATGGTTGAGTATTTTTCTTATAATAAGACATAATTTAGTGTCAATCTATTGTAGGGGTTGAATCTTAAGAGCATTTAGGTGTAGGTGTTAACTACTAAATTATGAATATGCAACTACAAATTGTTGTGAACCTAGGGATAATAAAAGATTTATTATTGAGCTTGTAGGGAAGGCTAGATAAAAGATTATCTAAATTTTTTTAAGAATGTTATGTCTCCTAGTACTCCTCAAAGACTTAGGAGAAGAAAATGTATGGGTGGTATGAGAAGGTGGTATGATAGCATGGGTGGATTCTTGGGGCAATCAGGCTTTAGGATTAGTTTTGGCCTTCAAAGGGTTATATCTGGAGTGTCTCCTCAGTAACTACAGCCCGAGAATGGTGTATTTAGTGGACTGTAGATTACCAAATTTTTAATCTCAGGCAACTGCACTACTTCTCCCAAATCTGGGTTCTGATTCAAAATCAAATATAGAGGGATTCTAGTAGCTCTTATGTCTTCTTTACCGGTGTCCTACTTATATTTCTACTCAAAACATGATAGTAAGATTGCCCTGATTATATATATATCAGTTTCTAAATTCCAAAAGTAATAAAACTCATGGAATTTAGAAAGAAACTTACATTCTGATCAAGAAATGCATAGACTGCCCTGATTAGAGAAGCATGTGGTGGTTCATCCTTGGACGGAGAGTCAGTGACTCCACAGTCAGCAAGAGGAGTGTTTAAAGGGGAGGACATCAGCAAGACATTGCATTCATGGAGAACCAACACCCCAACCCCCATCCCCACCCCCAAGAAAACAAACACACACGTTTTAAAAGGAGTGTTTAAAGGGGAGGACATCAGCTAACGTGATTGATTTGCATCATTTTGCAAGGTTTGAGATATGTTAAAACTACAAATAAAAGAGACAATAGTCAAGTACTGAGAAAAATAATCCCAGCAACCACCCTTAAGGAACTCTATAGGCAGTTCCTTCACACCAGCAATATCAGGTAAAGAAAAATGTTATTGTTTGCCAAAGACATTCTTCTCATAGATTTGATCTCCACTACTATATATTGCAATGACAATACAGTAAGTAATTGCAAATAAGCATTACAATTTAATGCAATTTAATAACAATCAAAAAGAACAGCAGAAAACAAATATTGAATGGAGTTATAAAGCAAGGTCTCAGAAATGGTAACGTACCTGCACTCCAGATATTCTTGAAGTCCGCCCTTTCTCTTTAAAAACTCCTTAAATTTTATTTTCTCAACTGGGCCAACAGCACGAGCTTTCAGGCCAGCTGATACTGCTGCTGCCCCGCCATTATCAACCTCTGTAACCATCTTTGAAGAGGATTCAAACTTTTCTCTTGTTGCAAAGGACCGATAACCATCTACAACCGTGTTACGTTCAAGAAAACCTTGTTCATGTATTAAAACTTCCCAATCAGCATCCCCCTCATAAGTCATATCCCCATGCCTACATTTTTTAGAAATTCAAACAGCACGCTGATCAGTCTGCATAACTAAGATGAAACAATACATCTTCAGATTCAGTATAGAACAGTTATCTCTACATAACTAGGATGAAACAATCCTTGTGTTCTTATTGGATTGCATGTTGTGTTGTTATTGGATTTAGTTGAAATTGGTTGAACTCTTAATGTTTGGATTCTATGCTCTCAACATTGTACTCATCTTCATTTGTTATTGATCAGAAGTGACTCTGAGGACAGGCCAGGACTAAGGACCAGTCCAACCTAATGTTAGATGTCTGTCCAGTAATTTGGTTACCTATGATTTCTGGGTTTTATGGCTTGGGTGGTTTGCTACATAACAATCTTGCTTTGAGTTGCCTTGTGAGTAATTAACCTATTTGGATATGAGTAACTTAGCCTTTTTGCCTATATTTATTATTTAAAGAATCAGTCTTTAAATTAGAGTCAGAAGTGAGTACTGAGTTGTTCTAATGAATTGAAATTGGGGATGCATGCATGCTATGACTATCAGAGGGTTTGGGGTTCAGTTAAGTTGAGGTTATGTTGATTATTCTTGCTCCTTTTGATGCATGAAACCCTAGGTTGTCCAGTTATTGAATTGTGGGTTAAATGATCGAGTGCTAAGGTGTTTTAGGACAAGTTTGGGTCTGAATCTTTTACTGTTTCAGCTTACTTTCTTTGTCTTGCAATTTTCATATTTTTGTCGGTTGGTTGCTTTACTTTTCCTAAAAATAAACAGGTAGCAAAAAAGTCCATAAATAAGCTCTTGGTATTTATATGTTTGTTATGACCATTGAATCAAACCATTTAATCCACCCTTGTACTTCGCAAGGCCACAATCTCCGTGCAAATAAAATAAAATACATATAATTTAAGGGGATACATATAAATAATAAGTACAAAATTCTACATAAATTTTGCCAAAGTTTCCTTTATTTCTTTGACTATCCTCAAATATGGCAAATACAAAACATATAAATAAACTTATACCCCAACGGTATAAGGCCCAAACACAATTTAAATCAAAACAAAAATAAAGATGACGAATAGAGCCTTCAATTTTTTCTTTACCTCATGGATTCACATCCCAAGCCGACATGGATCTTCACAACTTTAATGTTGTTCCAATGTCATCCACATTGCCTCTACTTTCTGGGTCTCAACTCTTGGTTTGTCGAACTTTAATACAAGCCTTATGTTGCCAATTGGGTAACTGCATTTATTTTCAGCTTGTACTACAATGTTAGACTACCCCTCTGTTTCTTCTATATTTTAGTCTAATGGGTAACTGCATTTATTTCTGGTACCTCCTATGTTTGTTAAACACTAGCTTGGTTTTTAGTCTCAAAAGGACTGGACTGTTCTCTCCTGGCATGGAGTATAATTACAGCTATTTTCATTCATGACACAAATTGAGTCACACACATGAAGGGAACTAACATGGACAGCCAACAGTTTAGTGACCAAAACAGTCCAACAGAAACCCCATTGTACTTTCATTAAACCCCTTTAATCCCCATAATACAAGCCATCTATGAGACAATCATCTCAACCCACCAGCAGCCTAAGGATTGAATCTTGGAATCCACAATGTTGATCCTGATCCTATAAGGCTTAAGCTTTTGGGATTAATGGGTCTTGACAAATTCATCATAATAAGTTCCTGATACAAAGTAATATCATTACATTATAAGATAGCCTAAATTTTGTCCTCAACTCTATCAAAACTTCATCAAATAAAACTGATATCTCACAAAAAAAAATGTATACAAAGCAAAATGGTATATTAACTTGCCTGGTAGCTCCAAGCCCAACATTGTGAGGAAATATGGTTGCCTTGTAAACATTGTTGTGGCCATGAACAACATCAATGCCATAAATCATAGGAATCCCAAGACGCGTAGATAAACAACCCTTTTGGAAATCATTCACCATATTAATCCAAATTTTGCAGAAGCCTTTGGAGCTGGAACACTCCCACCACCGCTGAGTACACTCCCTCCTCAAACAATCACCAAGAATTCCTTTCTTAAATACACTAATACTTTCTTAAATCACCTAATGATTAAAAGATCAATCTTGTGAGATTTTGTTGCTTTAGAATTTTTTACGGATCCGTGTATCAGTTGTAGTTGTGTGATTCAACCTTCATTTTTTACAGATCTACGCTTGCTATTTAATGAGCATCATCATATGGCTTTCTAGTTGTAACTAGATCTAAGCTTCTTTCCTGTCTTCATATCTATGTGTGTCGTGAGCTCTGCTCTAAGAAACGTGGGGGTAATCATATCTTGGGTATTTTGATTCATGACAGTTTGGAGATACCATTTTTTCACATTTGGTTGCTCTCATCTATTGAGTTTGCCTGCTTAGGAGAGAACCAAAGTCTCTCTTCTGCTTTTGAATTTTTTGGTCGTGGAAATCTTATTTAGTGTCTCCTAACTTGGACAGCACTGTTTAAACTCAAATGGCAGTGTGGGTCTTTAGAAGTCCTCTAAGTGGGGAGTATCATGGCAATCGGAGAACGGAAGGTAAGCCTACTGGAAGATATGGGTTTTTGTGCAACTAAAATTGTCGGTGCCTTGGGGATGGAGCTTGATCGGGGCGACAATGCCCATACTATTAAAAGGAGGTTGCAAATCGCCCTTAAATGTCCTGACTTAAGAGAGTTCATTGAATTGTAAGGATATGTTGTTGAAGAATGATCTTAGTGCCATTCACAATGATTCCCCTCTTCTTTTAATAAGAAACTTGTTGCACTGAAGCTCATCGACTCCATGTTTTTATCCTACTCGAAGGGATATCCAACAAAGAGATCAGAGTGGTCCTATTGATATTGTAGGTCAATCTAATGGAAATTGTGAAGGTAATTAAGATGGGAGTTGAACCGATCCATATCCACAACAGCCTCGGAGGTGAATACCATTTTTGAAACAGCCAAGGTAAAAGTGTTGTAATTGTGAAGCCTACATATGAAGAACCATTTGCACCAAACAATCTAAAAGGCTTTGTCAACAAAGCTCTTGGATAACCCGGTTTAAAATGTTTAGTTCAAATTAGAGAAACTGGGTTTAGAGAAGTTTCTGCTTATATTATTGATTATCATCCACTTTACCAACGTCCGTCCAACTGTCCTCACCAAGATTAGTTACTCAATTTTCAATATTAATGATGAGGTGAATACCAACAAGGGTCACAACAAGAAGCAGGTTAGCAAAATCACATATCTTCAACAATTTATCTAACATGACTTTGACGCTAGTGCTCATGGAACCTCAAGTTTCCCAATTGCTTCTGTCCATCATATAGGGATCCTAGATAATAGGATTTTTTAACATTGATTGCCATGCTGGAAACCTTATAGTCAAAAAGCTTGAAGGTGTTGGAAGGTTTGGTCAAGTTAAACTCATCCCAATCGATCATGGTCTCTTCTTGCCTAAAAGTTTGAAGGACACATATTCTGAATGGATACATTAGACACAAGCTTTAATTCTGTTCTCCGAAGACGATCTACAATATATTAAAAATCTTGACCCAGATTGTGACTCAAAGATGTTATGATCTAAGTTTTCGATGATTAGTGAGGCATGTCTTTGTGTCTTAGTTCTTTGTACCATTTTTCATAAAGAAGTTGTTGGGCATGGTCTGTGTCTTGCTAATATTGGAGAAATGATGAGTATGGAGTTTCGCGGTGATAAAAAAGGAATCTAGTGAGCTTGAAGTTATTTGTATGGAAGCAAGGAGGCTTATAGCAGAGAAGGAATTATTACTGTTATCTCCTAGGGTTAACATTGCAGATGAAGTGTACTGTGTTCCAATTTGAAATTAATTGTGAGGAACCTGACACACCTGTCCAGTTTGGGAGTGGTCGATTTCCACTTTTGAAACTTGAAGAAAGCATTGAGGAGGAATAAGAAGAAAATGAAGTCAAGCAAGAAGCATTTACAAGTCTTCCAGTTTTGAAAACAAGTTCTAGCGTTTTAACTTTTAAATTGATTTTTAGCCAGGGCACCTTAAATTCAGGCACCCTCAACAAAAATGGTTTTCACATTTCTTCGGGGGGTTCATTAACAGGGGTGATACCTAAAATTTATTGTTCTAATTTTTTTGGTGATGTCATTGGAAGCTGTGATATTACTTGCCACTACTCAAATGTATTTTGTTGGAAGTGTACCAAGGAATATCACCATCCAGTCAATTGCAACACTGCAGCCAAGTGAATTTTCATGACCAATGATGAGTCAAGAAACACAAACTAGATACTAGTTAATTCCAAGCCTTGTCCCAAGTGCAAACGACCCATTGAGAAAAACCATGGATGTATGCACATGACATGCAAAGCCATTGTTATTTTGAATTTTTATGGCTATGCCTTGGTTCATAGAAGGATCACAACATGAGGGTTAATAGTTTTTACTCGTGCAATGGTTATAACGAAGTTAAGCGAAATGAGCCCTATGATGAAATCGAGCAGAAAAGAGATATGGCAAAGAGATAACTAGATACGCACGCTCATTATTACGAGCAATGGGCAGCCAACAATGCCTCAATAAAAAAATCCCTTGTTAAATTATAGAAAATGCAAACTAAGCATCTCGAGACCCTTAATTAAATATTTAGCAAACTTGTTACAAAATCTGAATTTATAACAAAATCTTGGCAAGAAATAGTTAGATGTAGGCGAGGGTTGAAATGCACATATGCACTCGGCTACTACCTATTAGAGCACAATGATATATATATATTTTTTTGAGTATATGCAAGGTGAGGCTAAAGCTGGTCTGGAAAAGCTTTGTCATTGTATAGAGAAAGAACTTAAAAAATTCCTATCGCGTGATTCTGTGTTATAAGAGTTTGAAGAGTTCAGTACAAAGCTTAGGTTTAACAGCTTTGATTAGAACACAGTTTGAGAAAGTAACCGAAGCGCTAGAGAATGGTTTGTCATATATCAACTACCTTGAGGAAAGCTAAAATAGAAAGAAAGATGGAACCAAAAATATAAGACACTCATAATTCAGGCCTTTAGTCTTGTGAGCACTATGCCTTTATTAATATCAGTTCTTTCATAGATTGTAATATGTGCAGACTCCCCAATGGTGACTTGTCCTACTCAGAAGATGGTGAATGTGAGGAAGAAAGTGAAGGGCGCGAAGAAAATGGCGAGTAAACATCAGATAATCTTTTTTTTTTCTAAATGGTCTTCTATTTTCTAGTTTCTAGTCTTTTTATTTCTCATATAATGGCGATTAGAATGTCATTGTCGATGATTAAGGCTACTGGGAACTTTGAATAGCTTTAAAAGTTTTTTCAGGGGCCTATTTTGTTAGGCTGGATTTGGTTTTTTGTTTTAATTTTTTGAAGCTTTTGGGTATGATTCTAGCAATTGTGATTCTTCTTTTGGTTTTTTTTTGTATTCACCTTTTGCAGCTTAAAGCCAGATGATCAATTTGTTCATTCATTTGGTGATCTTCTGTTCTATGCTTCTTAAATGCAGGAGCTATTCCATTTGTGTGTGTGTGTGTGTAGATTTAACCATTATTTGTTTTGGGTTATTTTAGTGCCTTTTGTATGGTTTGTATTTCTTTTTGGTGTGTTGTTTAGTTTTTTGTTGGGTTCATTAGTAAGTATAGTGGTCTTCTGCAACGTAAAATATTTATGCATCCCTTATGCTTACCGAGACACCTTACAGCCTTTTGTTAACACATCTTTTTTAATTTACCACATTTCTAGATTTAGATGATGAAAAAGGTAAAAATGTTCTAGACAAATACATAAAAAGGAATTTATTTCAAAGTCACTCCAATTTAGCTTATGGTTACTTCATTTGTAACCAACATCATATCCCTAATTTTGCCTACCTAAAACCAAAGTCAGCCAGATATAGCCTCACTGATAGAGAACATATCAAGAGAAAACTTTGTGTACACTTCAGCACAGACTTGGTATTGTATGTAGGGTTATGGAATGGTTGGAAGGAAAATAACTAAAGGCAACAGAAAATTAGGACCTAATGTTGTAATAGCATGTTAGACTGTAAACTGAGTTTGACCAACCTATTATGCAGCAATTTTCTTGAAAGTTTAAAGCCTGAAGAAAGAAAGAGCAAATGACGAAGGTAATGGAATTGTACTTTTTCTTGGTTTCCATATATATAAAGCAATACGACAATCAATTTTTATTCTTTCTTGAAGCAAATGATGGGAACTAGGATTCACATAACGAAAATTCAAGGTAGGATAACCCCTAAAACTAGTGTTAAATATCAAACCCAATAAACACATCATATTGTAAATTGAAAAATGAAACCCTAAAACTAAAAATTCGAAACCATACCTCTTGTGATCGATCGCAATAGGCCCAAAAAATTCATACTTTGATCGAATGGAATATATCTAGTTGCAACTGTTAACTAGTTCATATATGAAAATTGGGTTCTCGAAATTATTAAATTGAAACCTTAAATAAAAAATTGACTAGGATGAAGAAATGTTGCTGGTATATATATTGATGCTATGGATCGATCATGATGTCAATTCCAATTGAGACTTAAAATTAGATAGAGACGATGAGGTTCCAATTGAGCTATAGAAGACCAAGAAGCGACTAGGAGATATGCGATGGTCTTAAATATAATATTCTGATTAAGGTAGAGAAGTAAATAAAGCGCACTGACATGAGGAGATGAGGAGATTTATGATAAACACATGGTCTAAATCACCTCAAATGTAAGAGGGAATAACTAGCAGGAAAATAAAAATAATAATGAATATTTTAGCGCCAATATGTTGCTGATAAGAATATTAAAAGACCACATGCATAATTTATGTTGTTATATTAGTAATGATATATTATTTATTGGTGTGTGGGGTCTATAATAACTCTATTTAGATGCATATTATCAAATATGTTATTAACAACATAAATTAAATGTATGTTGCAGTATTAATCTTGTTAAAAGCCAACATTGTGTTAGTGAATATGCCAATTTTATTTAATATTTTGATTATTTTAACCATGAGTGTGCCTCTTTTATTGATAATTATTCCAACTCCAATAATTTTTAAGAGACCTCATGTGTTGATGAAGTTATTCCTACTCCTTCCATTGAAAATACTTCTAATCCTATTAAAGGAGTAGCAAATTTGTTATTTAATGATAACCTTAGATGTTCATTCTCTAATATTTCTAATGTTTCCAATGATAAGGAGAATGAATTTGATTCTTTAGATCT
>JAUMHK010432658.1:0-10742 GCA_032362305.1 Paeonia lactiflora | reverse complement strand
CCCCCCACCCCAAAAAAAAAGCAAAACCCAATCTTTCAGTTGAGTTGCCGAATGATTGGGGAAAAGTGACTTTTTTCGAAGCCGGATAGATAGAGATGTTGTACAAGATAGGCTACGACATTTTTTTTGCGAAAAAACTAAATCATTCAGTTGATAAGATTAGGTGCAAGGTCGGCTGTAGTAGATGCCCTAAATGGAGTTTTCCTTAGCTTATACAATTGTGATCCCTTAGCTTATACAATTGTGATATATCCCTTAGCTTATAGAATTGCAACCTTAACCAATAAATGGAGATTTCTTTAGCTTATTAAACTTCTGACACACAATATCCGCCTTTCCATCATCAAGAAGAGCTTTGTTGTAACTTGAAGAGTGGCACAGCAGAATCGTAAATATAGAGAGGCAAGATTCTCACAAAATAGGAGAATTAAAAAAGAGATTGTATAAAACATAAGAGAAATACAGGGGGCGGTGTAGATGTATAACCTATGCCGTACAGAGCTACCATGACTAAATTATGAGGTTATATAGAGAGAAATAGATCTGGTTACAAAATATGCCTTTAATGATATGGTAAGTTAGTTCAACGTGCAAGAGTGCATCCACTCATATTTATACTACCTAATAAATTTTCTAGATGCCCTTAATTTAATATTTGAATTACTAGAGGCTTCTTGGGCTCCTAAACAAATCTATAAGCAACCTAGAAGGTGCTTCTTACAAGACTCTTGACACATCTAGAAAACTCCTTTTTTTAATTACAAATTATATTTATTTCAACACCCCCTCTTAATTTATAATTTTTTGCCACGGTAATTTTGTTCTTCAATATTGCAAAACTTCTTTTTGATTTCCACTCTTTCTTTGACGATTCATTGGCTTCTTGTTAAACTTCTTCATTGGACTTACTTGTGAAACATTATCTACTTTTTTTTTTGTGAATTTTTACGCTTATTGAAATTTTTGAGTGCTCCATGCATGACGAGTGCAACAAATAAAAATTTTATCCCCAAAGATTTTACCCTCTTTTAATTTTTTTTCTTACCCTTGGATTTTTTCCCACGGAAATATGGCTTTTTCCATCTCCGAGAATGTCTATGTTGATCTTACATCTCAAATTTTGATGTATTATCCTCTTTGAATACTCAATATTTGATATTTTATTTGTCTTTTGACTATAACCATATGAAAACTCTTGAAGAAATAGGAAAATAAATTTTTACTTCAAGTAAAATATCAAGAAGAAAAAAATTATCACCTTGTCACTTATTTCTTGTTGCCATAATATTTTGGATCTATTTGCTCTTTATTTATCCAGGAGCTTTTTTTTTCTTTTAACGATAACATCTCATAAGATGGATTTTATATATGGCCCAAATTTTATGCCTGGAAGATTGAATAAACAAGGCTCTGATACCATGTCGGAAAGAAACCATGATGAATCTTGAAGAGCGGCGCAACGAAATCGAAAATATGGAGGGGCGAGATTCTCATAAACAAGGGGATTTGAAAAAAAAAATTGTATAAAACATAAGATAAATACAAAGGCAATAGAGATGTACGACTTGTGGCCGTACAAAGCTCATATGACCATATTATGAGATTATATGGAGAGAAAGCGATTTCTTTAAAAAATAGGCTTTCATTGATTGGTAGGTTGGTTCAAAGTACAAGAGTGCATCTACTGTCTCTCTCTCTCTTCTTTTATTTTGGTCTCTTTTCCCTCCCCCCCTCTCTCTCTATAATAAAATTAAGCTTGTATATCAAAAAAGGAACAGGCTAAGAAGCCCTCCCTGGAAGCCAAGAATGGAAACAAAACACTCACAAACTAAAAACACAAATAATAACTAACTCTACCAATAATCACTACTAAGAAAACACAAACCAACCAAAACAGGGAGAGAACTAGACCCCTCCTTGGTGGAACACTCTACAAGAAATGCTCTAATTATCACACAACTCTCTGTTGATCTCATTATCTGTAAAACTCTTACAACTTGGGAATTTTTTCCCTCACTATCATCTTGTTCAAATCTAGAATATCCCGAGCAGGTCTAAAATCACTACTATAGTGCCTTTTATTATGCTCGAGCTAAACCAGATAAATGGAGCACTAATAGGCTAACTTTCACACCTCAAATTTGAAGGACTTACCAACCATATTAGCCCAAAACTAAACTGGCACCTCATGCCAATCTACCAAATCAATCGCAATGAGGCACCAACTAAGAACTTGCTCCAAATGGGAGCAATAAAGTCACAACTAAAGAACAAGTGGTTTATATCCTTAACATGGGATCTACAGAACACGTAGCTCATAGACTCAATAATCCTTCACTTTGTCAACTTATCTTGAATAGCTAGGCTGCCCTTAATTGCCAACCAAGTGATAAATGTGACCTTAGGAATGTGACCCTTGTATAAAAATAATTTTACCCAATCCACCATGGCGATAGGATACCTAAAACTGCTCCACGTAGATAGAATGTAAAAGGTACTGTTCGTGGGAATCCACACATACTTGTCCTCAATATTGACATTGGGAGTAAGGGAGCAGTTGTTGATGACCTCGAAAATAACAGAGGAGCGGAAAGACGACCATATCCACCCACCGTTAACAATAATAGAGTATACCTTCGCATATGGAGATGAAGTAAAATCATATATGATACAAGTACCAGCTCTGCCAAATAAAGACCCAAGAGGATACCAATTATAATACCAAAAAACTGCCTTATTACCATTATCGATGCGACACTTCAGCATCCCAAAGAACCTTCCTCTGATCTTGATGATCTTCCTCCAATACCACGAATAATCTTGAGGGTAACTGGCAGCCTAAAAAGACTTGGCCTTAAACCTAACCTACAAAATCCACTTAACCTAGACCGAATCCTCTTCGGTAACAATGCGCCAAATATGCTTTCCCATAGCCGTCAAGTTCCAATCTTCCAACCTTTGGATACTCAAGCCCCCTTCATCCAACGAATTACAAACAGAATCCCAAGCGATCTTATTACCCACTTGAGCAAATCAGAACCCTTCCACATGAATTTATAACAGATAACCTTCATTTGCTTATACACTTTCTTAGGCATAATAAACGACCTGGACCAAAAGGCTTAGATACCAAATAACACTGACTTAATGAGTTGGAGCCTCTCCACGAAGAAAAGGACCTTGTCATACCAAGAGTTAATTTTGGAATTCAGCCTTTCCAAAATGGGTCTGCAATCCTTAAAACTTGATTAGGAAGAAACAAGAGGAACCTCAATGTAATATATAGGCAGCTTCCCCTCCATAAAACCCAAAATGAATAAGAAATTAGCAATGTTATCCTCCTAGATACCCGTAGATAGGACCACACTCTTACTCCTATTAGGAACTAGACTAGGCAAACTTGCAAAATTGTCCAGGGCTAACTTGACAGATTGAATGGACTCCACATCACCATGACACCATATAATCAGATCATTTACAAAATATAGGTGATTAAGCTTAATGGCCTTGCACTCCGGGTGGAACTTGAGTCTTCTCAAAGTCGATTACTGATCAAGGATACAAGAGAGGACATGCATGACCATATTAAAAAGCACAAGAAACAGAGGATCCCCTTACCTCTAATATATCCCTCAACAACTCCCATCAACGATATAGTATACATGGGAGTCAAAATACAACCCTCAACACACTTGGCCAGTTAGTGAGGAACTCCAATAACATTAAGGATCTCAAAAACCAATTCCCACTTTACTAAAGCAAAACCCTTTTGGAGGTCCACTTTGACAGCACACTAGGGATTACCCCATTCCTATGATAGTTCCTAATAAGCTCTTGATAAAGGAGGACATTATCCAAGATATTATGCCCTTCCACAAAGGCCGATTAATTAGGAGTAGAGGTGGGCACAGTCCGGGTTGGTCCAATTTTAATTTATTTTTTAACTTGAACCTGGATATTATATATGAGTCAGTTTGGTTCGATTTAGTGAAAAAAATTGTAAAAACCAACCCAACTCAACCTGGGTTTAAACGGGTTGGTCTGGTCCATTTTGACAGTTTGGGCCTTGACTCAAACTTTGGCTAAAATCTGCCAACCGAATAATTTTGCCAATTCAGGCCCAACTTTTGAGAGATTTTGACATATTTTTCTACGCTATTTTTCTCCAAATTTTTAAATTTGACAGATTTTTTTGACCTATTTTTACCCATAATTTCAAAACATTCAAGTATTCAACTTTTTTTAATGGCTAAACTTCTCTAAAATTTTAACACACTAAAAAACTAAACAAATAATTAATTTAAAAACATTATCCTATAGTCTAATGTCTTAACAATTACGAAATCACAAATAAATATGGGTACAAAAGTACTAAAGTAGACATTGTTCTCTAAAGTCCAAAATACCAAAACATAAAGAAATTAAGAACATATATAAGCAAAACAATTTTCACACTCCAAATTGCAAAGCATTGGAACTTGCAAATCTCAAACTCCGACTACGCTTCATAATCTACATAACCACAAATATTAAATTGTAAACAAAGTTAATTCACTTCAATTATATTAAAAAAAATAAAGAGTTAAATTAAATCATAAATAAGAAACATATTGCAATTGCATACCCAATGACTTTTCTAGTCAATGTTGTTGAGTTTGGGAGGCAGCATTCTAATGTTCCCCGAGAACATCTTTACATGAAATCATGAATGTGACAAAAATGGAGATTAAAGTGAATGATAAATTTAAAATCTTTTTAAAACTTAAAACAAAGTAAATAATAAATAATTAGAATATTACCCGACTCAATTTGTTCATACAATTCCATCTCCTCACTGTTTGGCACATCATCTAAAGAAATGAAGTAGCCCTCAACCAATTCTAGGTACAAAGTAGAGCCACTATCATTTTTAGATTTAATGAGAAACAAAAAGGATCAATTACCCTCCCTCTCGTGCTAAAAGATGACTCGGAAGCAACTGTGGAAACATGAATAGAAAGTACGTCTTTTACAATGGCATCTAAGACCTAAAATTTAATATACCCATTCACTTTTCAAAAACTTAAAATACAAAAATTTGCACAATTAGCCTCCAAATCCTCCAATAGATACATATCCACCTTATTGGTAATCAACCCACTTTGTTTCTCCACTTATGATTTTTTCCAATCTAATTCTACTTGCTTCTTACTAGTAGTCATAAATTCGAATGAATCATCTCTCTCACTTGTCACTTGAGAACCATCACTAGAATATGCATGGCCATTTAATGTGGAAAAAGTATCCTCATAAAAACCATAAAGACGTTTGATAAGGTTTTTCACTCCCCTTGTCTTCCGTTCAACCATCTCAAGATCAAAAGAGTAAAGTGAGTGAAATAAAAAAATTAACCTTTCTAATTTAAACCAAGGATCTAGAACATAGGAAATAAACAAAAATGGGTTGATCTCTTTCAATGGACCCCAATAATTATCATATTTGAATTTCATGCATTGTGAAATTTTGTTCAAGATGAGATTTGAACCTTTAGAAGTATCAAATAAAAGACAATGAATGCTGAACAAATCTTTAAATGCCATGTGAGTAGTAGGAGTTAAAGAAGAACTAAACCTCAATGTTACATCATATAATTTTTTTAAAAATTTGTCAAACACACATATAATGTCCCAATCCCCATCTATAGGTGGCCCTTATATGTCACAAAACCAAGGTGCATAATGCTCATCCTCACGTTTCATCCTATAAAAAAGGCTTTTTACACCTTAAAGCAGCTTCTAACATAATGTAGGTAGAGTTCCACCTAGCTAGGATATCCATCACTACTAAACCTTTAGAAGAAAGTTTATCCTTCTTCACACAATCTCTAAACATTTGAAACCTTGCTGGAGAGGATCTTACATAGCTCACATAATTGTGAATACTTTGGATTGATTCATGAATAATACCTAACCCATCACTTATAATCAAATTAATAATGTGGGTGCCACACCTTAAATGCATATACTTTCCATTCTCAACACACTCCCCCCAATCATTCATTTTTTCTGTCAAATAATTTAATGCCACATCATTTGAACTGGCATTATCTACTATGATAGTGAGTACCTTCTCTATACTCTATTCAATCAAACATTGTTTAATTGCCCTTCCTATAGAATCACCCTTATGACTCCTAATGACACAAAAAATTAAAATTCTCTTATGCAACACCCAATCATCATCAATGAAATGTGCAGTAAGAACCATATAGTTCACTTGTTATAAGGATGTCCATGTGTCAGTAAGAAGGCAAACTCTCCTTTCCCTTAGATTTTGTTTCAAGTTTTTATTTTCATCCAAATAGAGTGCAAGAACCTCCCTAGCAAGTGTTCTACGAGATGGTGGTACAAACTTAGGGCATGCAATACTACAAAAAAAAAAAATGGAACCCTTCTCCTTCCACATGACTAAAAGGTAGCACTTCAAGAATAACCATCTTAACACATGCTTTCCTACACGCTTCCTTATTAAATAAAATGGAAGAAAGTGAGGATGTGGAAGTATTAAAACTCAACACAGTTTGGTTAGTATCAGGCATTCTATATGGGTATAACTTGCATTCCTTGACGTGCTTCCTACACGTGGTGGTCCCAATTTTAGCCTTATCAAATGCAAAATATTTTCCCACAATATTTGCACTTAGTTCTAGAAGGGGCTTAAGGATTTCCCATTCTATGTTCTATATAATGATCCCATACATCCAATTCTTTCTTAGAAGGTTTTTGTTTTTTACATACCTGGACATCTGTACATGAATTCTGAGTTGATTCAGTTTCATTCATCCCTGGACTTTTAGAGAGAGAAGCTCTGCCTTCTCTCTAGAAATCCATTCATAATTTTTTTCATCAATTCCTGATGGCTACACCCAACAAGTTGTATTCGGAAGTAGTTTCTGGAGTTTTCAAAACACCGGATCCTTCTTTCACCATCGATTATAGTTCATTTCCTCTCCCACAACATGATAATGGCTCAACCTCTATTACAATCACTGAAAATATTTACCAAGAAGAACTGGCGAAATGTCAGAAGATGCTCCTCGGTAAGCTTTCTTTCCTGTCGAAAGCATCAAGGCCATCCATCTCAGTCCTTAAAGAAAAGCTATCACTATTATGGAAGCTACCTAGGGGATGGGACCTAACCTTTTTTGGGAAAAGGATATTTTTTAATCAAATTTAAAATAGAAGAAGAGCGTAGGAGAGTCTGGGCCTCAGGTTTTTGGCATCTAAACCCAAGCAATTTTTGGGTGTTTCAGTGGGAACAGGATTTTAACCCTGCCATTCATACTCCCCAAAAGGCCAGAGTCTGGATTCGGTTAAGTTTGGGTCAAGAATACTGGAACCCAACAACTCCCATGGAGATTTCAAGGGGTGTAGGAATCCCCCTGAAAATTGCCCAAGCAACGCTCAACAAAGCCAATGGGCAAGCTGCCAGAATTTTAGTAGAAATCGATCTGAGCAAGGATTTAATTCACAGGATTAAAGTCAATCGAGCGGGTTATAGTTTCTGGACCAAAGTTATCTATGAAAAGATTCCTACAGTATGCACTAAGTGTTTGACAATAGGTCACAGTGAAAAAACCTGCAATAAGGTAAAGAAAACCATGAACTCCCAAGTCACATTAGATACACACGCATAAATCCATACAAAGGACATGCTCACAACAAAAAACATCGAGGTTGAGATAGATGATCCAACAATATGCTCTCCTTATACTGAAATAGCTCCATCCCCGATAGCCCCGGTCCTACCAGAAGAAATCAAGTCAGCTGTAGCCGGGGAACCCGAGCAAGTAGAAGCCTCGCATGAACAAACTGCAGTTTCTGTAACTTATACTGCTTCACTGCCCTCCCCTATAGAGGTTAGGAACACTGTCTTAAATTCAACAGGGACTAAACATCACTCGCAAAAATCGGCTCCTGTAGAAATGAAGGAGGTTAAGCGTAAACGGCTGCAAATAGAACATGATTTAACGATTATCTCTGATGACACTCGGCCGACGACTTCTGTCATAATGAGCCCAGCTCCGCATCAGTTGATCCCCAAATTATCTAAGGCAGACATGGAATGTCTGGTGACCAGAAAATCACGCTCCCTGAAGCAACTCAACAATAAAAAAAACATATGAGAAATAAGGTAAAAGTTTCTCTGAGTAAGAATACGCACAACTATTCTCTTAGAGGTGTGTCCCTACAATCTAAATAATTTAGAGCCAAATATCTTTGATGTTTGGCCAAGTTTTTCGCCTCATCGAAGTATTTATTGATTTGAAATTATCCAGTGTTTTAATCCCAAGCGTTCGGTGGTGGCGCAGGTTATTGATTCCATTCAGGAGATCTAGTTGATGTGGGTCTCTATTGATTTTGAAGGAGATGAGTCGGTCTCTTTAATTTTTTCCACATATGAGAGTGTAAGAAGTGGGATGAAGTTATTTTTGAGGAGAAATCGTCTGGTATCAGTCAGAGTTTCTAGAAGATGACACGAATAAAGTGTGTTGACAAGGTGTTGTTAGCGTAAATGGCTAGATAATTCCAAAAATTTCTTTGGAGTATACCTCGAGGCTGCCAAGGTGAAATTTTTGGAGTACAACAAGTGAGATGTGGATAGATAACACCTGTACACCAAGAATATGATCATTTTTATTATTCGGGGTTTTACCACTTGATCGTGACTGATCACAGATCAATTGACATCGTTTCCTCGAGCAATGGTGTTGTGACTCTTTGAAACAATTGTGGAGTGATCTTGGGGTCAGTCATGCCCATTTGCAGCTTCAAGATTTTAGGGGGTTGGGCCTAAATTAGTTGTCCTAACTCGGGTCTATTTTGATCTTTAGTTTTGTTCCTTGTAATTTCCTTTGGGAAGTTTTCCATTTATATTTTCATATTAATAAGATTTATGTGTGGGTTTGGCCACACTTTGTTTAAAAAAAGTTTCATTCATCACTTCTTTTGTAGATTCAACCATCATATTGTCATTTTCTTCCATCTAAAAATACATAAAAATATTTACAATTTAGTGCATGTAAAAGAACTATGTACTATAAGAGTAATATAATAAAATTTAAACAACACATTAATTTAAGTACAATAAAATAATTTAAGTACAATAAAGTAACAACAAAGTAATTTAAGTAAAATAAATAAATAATAGGTGGATGGGTAAAGTAGTAATGGATGCTCCCTATGCCTTGTTGTAGAAAGGCCATCCCCTAGTAGTTGAGATATTATTCGCTTTGGCACACTAGGCGCCTCATGGCTTTAAAATGCATCTCATCAAGGTACACAGCGGTGTGATCCCAATCTAAAATATTATTTTCTTGGGTCTACCCATGACCTCAAGGTTTTGCACTAGAGTAGTTCGCCCCATGAACTATCTAGAATGCATCTCAACTGGTAAGGGGTGTGGATTGCCTTATATTTCACTCTCAGGATCTTTAACTAGACAATATGGGATGAACATCGTAACATCTTCACAACTACCCAGGCGATGTGCATCGCAACTACTCACACACACACACATGGGTTGGAATCTGAACATCAACCACATAATGCTAACTGAGCATCACTGCCCTTATGGTACCCTTAAACCGAGGGTGTTACATTTTCACACTTGTCAACAAGTAAAAGTAGAACATATGCGACCTTCAGGATTGTTATACCCTTTGTCGATTCTAACGTGAAAGTGGGATGAGATATCGATAGATTTTATTGATGGTTTACCTCATTCAAAGTAAGGACACAATTATATTTGGGTAATCATTGATCACTTGACAAAATTAGCTCACTTTATTTTGGTGATGATAAAGCGGATAGAAGACAGCTTATCACGACTGTACATCAATCAGATCATTTGTCTTTATGGTGGGCCATATCATTCTGATTATGATAAATGTTTCATGGAAATGTTCTAGAAGAGTTTGTAGATAACTTTAGGCATGACATTGAGTATGAGTATAACTTATCATACGCAATCTGATAGACAAACAGAACGTGTTAACCAAATTTTAGAAGACATGCTTCGTGTTTATGTTCTAGAATCCAAGGAAAGCTGGGAAGAACACTTACCTCTGGCAAAATTTGCGTACAACAACAGTTTCCAATATTCTATTTGAATGGCACCGTTTGAAGCTTTATATGGTAGACCTTACCGATCTTCTACGTGTTGGGTAGAGGTTAGCGAGAGTACTTTCTTGGACCAGAATTTATACAAAAGACCTCAGAGAATATTTTCGTGATCCGTGATCAACTTCAGACTACTTGGTCTTGATAGAAGAGTTATGCAGATACCCGACAACATGATTTATAATTTCAAGTTGATGATCTTGTCTACTTGAAGGTGACTCTGATAAAATGCGTAACTCATTTTGGCAAGAATTAGAAGTTATCGCCGAGATACATCGAACCTTTTCCTATCTCAGCTCGAGTTGGAGAAGTGGCTTATCTGTCACGCCCCCAAATTCCAGACTATTCAAAATCACTGAACAGTAAGGAAGTCATGTTAGTGAATGTGAAATAAATCCAGATTGTATAAATAAGCAATGCTAATAATCTCTGATACATGATGGGATCCATAATAATAATAAAACTGCAAGTACAATCTCAAGTCGCAGCCCGGATAACTTGATTAAAATATAAATGACAAACCTACAATAATATCTCCAAGTACATCTCTTCGTGCCAATCCTCAAATAAGACAACTCTCAG
>JAUMHK010432657.1:0-17305 GCA_032362305.1 Paeonia lactiflora | reverse complement strand
TATCTAATGAATATCAATGAAAATCGAGAAAATTCAAGATTCAAAATATTTGATGAAAAAACGAAAAAAGATAAACTCTTTTTTGACAAACCCCTTGTAACTCTTCTTTTCGATTCGAAGAGATGGAATCGACCCTTTCGCTACATAAAAAATAATCAATTTGGAAAGGCTGTCAGAACTGAAATGTCACAGTATTTTTTTGACATATGTCAAAGTGATGGAAAAGAAAGAATTTCTTTTACATATCTTCCTAGTTTATCCATTTTTTTGGAAATGATAAAAAGAAAGATATCTCCGCCTATACTCGAAAAATTTTCATTTAATGAACTCTACCCGACCTGGGTTTATACCAACAAACAAAGAGGAAAAAGTTTTAACAACGAGTTTCTAAATCGAATTAAAGCTCTAGACAAAGAAGATAATTCTTTGAATAGACTCGAAACAAGGACTCGGACTCGGTTGTGTAATGACGATTCTACAAAAGAATACTTATCAAAAAGGTATGATCCTTTCCTGAACGGGTCGTATCGGAAAACAATCTACAAAAAGCTTTTACCCTCAACCCTAAAAAAAACTTTGATAGAAAATTTCATAAATAAATTTGGGATAAATCGGATTCATGGTATACTTCTTACAGATGTTGATTACCAAGAACAAGAATTTGAAAAAAAAATAACCAGATTTGATAAAAACCCATTATCAACAGAAATTAAAGAAAGAAAATATTTTAAGTATTTAGTAACTAAAACTGTAACTGATGCTAATGGTCAAAAAATTAGCAGAAAGTCGGTTAGAATAAAAGAAATCGGTAAAAAAATTCCTCGCTGGTCATACAAATTAATCACCGATTTAGAACAACACTCAGGAGAATATCAAGAAGACGTACCAGTAGAACATCAAATTCGTTCAAGAAAAGGCAAACGTGTAATAATTTTTACTGCTAACAAGGAGAATACTGGGCCTACGGATCCCGATGAAATAGATCAAAGAGACGAAGCGTTTTTGATACGTTATTCACAACAATCAGACTTTCGGCACGGTATAATCAAAGGTTCTATGCGATCTCAAAGGCGTAAAATAGTTATTTTCAAATTGTTTCAAGCAAATGTGCATTCCCCCCTTTTTTTGGAAAGACTACAAAAAAGGACTCTTTTTTCTTTTGATATCTCCGGGTTGATTAAACTAATTTTTAGAAATTGGGTGAGTAAAGAAGAAGCATTCAAATTTGTAGAGTATACAAAAGAACAAACAAAAAGAGAAGAAAAAAATGAAAAGAACAAAAGAAAAGAAAAAGCACAAATACAAATAGCAGAGGCCTGGGAGAACATTCCATTTGCGCAAGCAATAAGGGGTTGCATGTTACTAACTCAATCTATTTTTAGAAAATATATTCTATTACCTTCATTCATAATTGCGAAAAATCTGGGACGTATATTGCTATTGCAACTTCCTGAATGGTCTGATGATTTTCAGGAATGGAATAGAGAGACCCATCTTAAATGTACCTATAACGGCGTTCCGTTGTCCGAAACAGAATTTCCGAAAAATTGGTTGACAGACGGTATTCAGATAAAAATATTATTTCCTTTCTGTCTGAAACCTTGGCACAAATTGAAATTACGGTCCTATCAGAAAGATCTAATGAAAAAGAAAAAAGAAGAAAAAGACGATTTTTGTTTTTTAACAGTTTGGGGAATGGAAACTGAACTTCCTTTTGGTTCGCCCCAAAAACCCCCTTCCTTTTTTAAACCCATTTTTAAAGAATTTGAAAAAAAAATTGGAAAATGTAAAAAGAAGTATTTTCGAGTTCTAACAATTTCCAAAGGAAAAACAAAATTACTTCAAAAAGTTTCAAAAGAAACAAAAAAATGGGTTATCAAAAATGTTATTTTTATAACAAAAATAATAAAAAAAGTAAATCCAACTCTCTTATTTAGATTAAGAAAAGTACAAGTATATGAATCGAGCAAAATTAAAGAAGAAAAAGATTCCATAATAAGTAATAAAATAATTCACGAATCGTTTAGTCAAATTGAATCTCCGAGTTGGGCAAATTCTTCATTTCCAGAAAAAAAAATGAAGGATCTGACCGATAGAACAAATACAATTCAAAATCAAATAAAAAGAATCACAAAAGAGAAAAAAAAAGTAACTCCAAGAATTAATCTTAGTCTTAACAAAACAAGTTATAATGTTAAAAGATTCAAAAAATGGCAAATATTAAAAAGAAGAAATGCTCGATTAATCTGTAAATTGCGATTTTTTTTGAAATTTTTCATTGAAAAAATATACACAGATATATTTTTATATATCATTAATATTCCCAGAAGAAATACAAAACTTTTTCTTGAATTAACAAAAAAAATTATTGACAAATCATCCATTTTCAATAATGAATTCAATAATGAAAGAAAAGAAGAAATAATTAATAAGAAAAAGAAAACTCCAATTCCGTTTCTTTCGACTCTAAAAAAGCCGCTTGATGATAGTAATATTAAAGCAATTTTTTATGAATTATCATACGTGTCACAAGCATATGTATTTTACAAATTATCACAAATTCAAGTTAGTAACTCGTTAAAATCTGTTATTCAACAATATCAAGGAATCCCCCCTTTTCTTAAGCCTAAAATAAAGGATTTTTTTGAAACACGAGGAAGGGTTCATTCAAAATTAACAGATAAGAAACTTTCGAATTATGAAACGAATCAATGGAAAAAATGGTTAAGAGGACATTATCAATACCATTTATCTCAGACCAGATGGTCTAGATTAATACCAGAAAAATGGAGAAATACAATTCATCCGCGTCGTATAGCTAAAAAGGAAAATTTAAGAAAATGGCGTTCATATGAAAAAGACCAATTAATTGATTCCAAAAAACAATTCGAAGTACATTCATTATCTAATCAAAAAGATAATTTTCTAAAATACTATATATATGATCTTTTATCATATAAATTTCTTAATTATGAAAATAAAACGGAATGCTTTTTTTATAGACCTCTCTTTCAAGGAAATAAGAACCAAGAAATTTCTTATAACACGCCTAAAGAAACCTTTTTTGATATACTGAGGAACATCCCCATTAAAAATGATCTAGGAAGGGTCGATATTCTATATATGGCAAACCCAACCGATAGAAAATTTTTTGATTGGAAAATTTTCCATTTTTATCTTAGGCAAAAAGTCGATATTGAGGCCTGGATCAGAATCGATACCAATAGGAATAAAAATACTCAAATAATTTCTAAAAAAGATCTTTTTTATCTTATGATTCCAGAAATCAATCCACCAAATTTCTACAAAAGATTTTTTGATTGGATGGGAATGAATGAAAAAATGCTAAAGCATTCCACATCGAATCTGGAACTTTGGTTCTTCCCAGAATTTGTCTTACTTTATAAGACATATAAAATGAAACCTTGGTTTATACCAAGCAAATTACTTCTTTTAAATTTAAATAATAAAAAAATAAAGGAAAAAGGAAGTTTTTTTATAGCATTGAATAAAAAGCATCGAAATCAAGAAGAAAAAGAACCCACAAATCGAGAAGATCGGAGATCCGTTCTATCACAACAAAAAAATATGGAAGAAAATTATGCAATATCAGACGAGAAAAAGAAAAAACAATACAAAAGAAACACGGAAGCAGGACTAGATTTCTTCCTGAAACGTTATTTGCTTTTTCAATTGAGATGGGATGAGACTTTGAATCAAAGAATGATCAATAATATAAGGGTATATTGTCTCCTGCTTAGACTGATCGATCCAAGAAAAATTACTATATCCTCGATTCAAAAGAAACAAATACATTTGGATATAATGCTGATTCAGAAGAATTTAACTCTTTCAGAATTGATGAAGAAGGGAGTATTGATTTTAGAACCCATTCGTCTGTCTGGAAAAACAGATGGACAATTTATTATGTATCAAACCATAGGTATTTCGTTGGTTCATAAGAGTAAGTACCAAACGAATCAAAAATACCAAGAGCAGGGATATCTTTCTAACAATCATTTTGATGAAACTATTTCAGCACGTCAGAGAATAGCCGGAAATAGAGACAAAAATGATTTTGATTTACTTGTTCCTGAAAATATTTTATCATTTAGGTGTCGTAGAAAATTGCGAATTCTAATTTGTTTCAATTCAAAGAATAGAAATTATAGAGATAGAAATCCCGTATTTTGGAACAGAAAGAACGTAAAAAATCGCAGCCAAGCTTTACATGCCAATAACCATCTTGATAGAGAGAAAAATCAATTAATGAAATTTAAGCTCTTTCTTTGGCCTAATTATCGATTCGAAGATTTAGCTTGTATGAATCGTTATTGGTTTGATACCAATAATGGCAGTCGTTTCAATATGTTAAGGATACATCTGTACCCACGATTTAAAATTTGTAGATAATACACTCTTTCTATATATCCTATACCCTATAATTATATACCCTATTCTATATAGAGTATAGGAAAACAAACAAATACACAGATCACACATCTTGTCTCACATTTCATTCTAGTATCCAATATGAAATGAATAGTTTCTCAATTAGATCTCGAAATGAATCAACAAAATCTTCTTCGTTTTAGGTTTAAATTCTTCGATGCAAAAATGTATCAATCTTTTTCTATTCCTATCTAATAAATCCAATTTGAAATTGGATTGATTGATTTGAATTCGGAAAATTAGGATTTCATAAAGAAATTTTGCTTAGATTATTGTATTCAAATTAATAGCATTATTATTACTATCCATATCTGTAAAAAGGAGGGGAATTTTTTTATGGTAAAAAATTCATTCATTTCGGTTATTTCTCAAAAAGAAAATGAAGAAAACAAAGGGTCTGTTGAATTTCAAGTATTCAGTTTCACTACTAAGATAAGGAGACTTACTTCCCATTTGGAATTGCACAAAAAAGACTTTTCGTCTCAGAGAGGTTTGCGAAAAATTTTGGGCAAACGTCAACGACTGCTGGCCTATTTGTCAAAAAGAAATAGAGGGCGCTATAAAGAATTAATTGGTAAGTTGGATATTCGAGAGATAAAAACTCGTTAATTTGGTGCGTGCTACCCTTTGAGCTTAGTCGTTTTAATTTTGATGAACTTCTTTTTAATTTCAGCAATGCATGGAAGAATGACTCGGGAAAAACTTATGATTGCACCAACTCCAAGAAAAGACCTCATGATAGTCAATATGGGCCCTCACCACCCATCAATGCATGGTGTTCTTCGACTGATCGTTACTCTCGATGGTGAAGATGTTATTGACTGTGAACCAATATTGGGTTATTTACATAGAGGGATGGAGAAAATTGCGGAAAATCGAACAATTATACAATATTTGCCTTATGTGACACGCTGGGATTATTTAGCTACTATGTTCACAGAAGCAATAACTGTAAATGGACCCGAGCAGCTGGGCAATATTCAAGTACCTAAAAGGGCTAGCTATATCAGAGCTATTATGTTGGAGTTGAGTCGTATCGCTTCCCATTTGTTATGGCTTGGCCCTTTTATGGCAGATATTGGGGCACAGACTCCTTTCTTCTATATTTTTCGAGAACGAGAATTAATATATGACCTATTTGAAGCTGCTACCGGTATGCGCATGATGCATAATTATTTTCGTATCGGAGGAGTCGCTGCTGATCTACCTCATGGCTGGATAGATAAATGTTTGGATTTTTGTGATTATTTTTTAGGCGGGGTTGCTGAATATCAAAAGCTTATTACGCGGAATCCTATTTTTTTAGAACGAGTTGAAGGCGTAGGCATTATTGGCGGAGAAGAAGCACTAAATTGGGGTTTATCGGGGCCAATGCTACGAGCTTCCGGAATAGAATGGGATCTTCGTAAAGTTGATCGTTATGAGTGTTACGACGAATTTGATTGGGAGATTCAATGGCAAAAAGAAGGAGATTCATTAGCTCGGTATTTAGTACGAATCAGTGAAATGACAGAATCTATAAAAATTATACAACAGGCTCTGGAAGGAATTCCAGGGGGTCCCTTTGAGAATTTAGAAAGCCGCCGCTTTGATAGAATAAAAGACCCTGAATGGAATGATTTTGAATATCGATTTATTAGTAAAAAACCTTCTCCAACTTTTGAATTGTCCAAACAAGAACTTTATGTAAGAGTCGAAGCACCAAAAGGAGAATTGGGAATTTTTCTGATAGGAGATCGGAGCGTTTTTCCTTGGAGATGGAAAGTCCGACCGCCGGGTTTTATAAACTTGCAAATTCTTCCACAGCTAGTTAAAAGAATGAAATTGGCTGATATTATGACGATACTAGGTAGTATAGATATCATTATGGGAGAAGTTGATCGGTGAAATGATAATTGATACAACAGAAATACAAGCCCTCAATTCTTTTTTCAGATTGGAATCCTTAAAAAAAGCCTACGAGATCATATGGATGCTTGCCCCTATTTTCATTCTTGTATTAGGAATTACACTAGGTGTACTAGTAATTGTTTGGTTAGAAAGAGAAATATCTGCAGGGATACAACAACGTATTGGGCCCGAATACGCGGGGCCTTTAGGAATTCTTCAAGCTTTAGCAGATGGTACAAAACTACTTTTCAAAGAGAATCTTCTTCCATCTAGAGGAGATACTCGCTTATTCAGTCTCGGACCATCCATAGCAGTCATATCCATTTTACTAAGTTATTCAGTAATTCCTTTTAGCTATCGCTTTATTCTAGCCGATCTTAGTATTGGTGTTTTTTTGTGGATCGCCGTTTCAAGCCTTGCTCCCGTCGGACTGCTTATGTCGGGATATGGATCAAACAATAAATATTCCTTTTTAGGTGGATTAAGGGCTGCTGCTCAATCAATTAGTTATGAAATACCATTAACTCTATGTGTATTATCAATATCTCTACGTGTGATTCGGTAAGACACAAAATTTCCCCTATTTCTTTTCAGAAAGTTAAATGATTTGAATATCTATTTTTTTATTCATCATTGAGTTGATGAATTAAACCAGATAGTTATATGAGTGAAATAAAACGGCTTAAAAATTTGTTGTTAAAGGAATTCAATCTCATTTCCTATGTACAAGAATTAAGTGAAAGTAAACATAAGCAGTCGAGACTGTTTACCCCAAGATTGATTAGTCATCATGGCTTGAAGCGGGTTCAAAAGATTAGGGTTTTTATTATACTATTACCATAGATGTATTACCCTACTAATGAGAGATTTCAAAAAAACGAGTGGATGGTTAGGAAGACCAAGATACACAAAGGGTTAGTAATGGAGATTCTGTAAATTATCCAATAGGATATTTTTTTATAGAAAAGCAATTCAAATTGGGGCTTAAAATTGGTAGAAATGATTAAGAAGTACTCCCCACGATTTCGATCCAGAGTATGTTCCTATCCACTGATTAAGTAAATAACTATCAAGAACGAAGAAATCTTTTATTTTGTATTTTTTGGATTTTTCTAAGAAAGGAGAATAGGAACGAAATAAAATAGAAAGACTAGAATTGCAAAAAATAAAATTCTAATTCTTTTTCGTAATCGAAAATGAGAAAAGGTTGAAATATCTATGTGATATTCCTCTAAAAAGTCTTTTTTTTTCTTAATTCAAGGATAAAGTTATTAATCAACGAAGAAAAATTAAAGTTTGTAAAAGATGAGATGAATTCAGAAGCACTTTTTATTATAAATCTAGCAGACAGAATTCCATTGGTCTAATTCTAGGCCTTCAAACACATTAAGATAAATAATGTTGAAATGAAAGGCTCATGGATTTATTTTTATTTGTGACTGTGACCTATGAGGAGCCGTATGAGGTGAAAATCTCATGTACGGTTCTGTAATAGCGACGGGAACAGTGATGTTATCGTCGACTATGATTATCTAATAGTTTAAGTACAGTTGATATAGTTGAAGCACAATCAAAATATGGTTTTTGGGGGTGGAATCTGTGGCGCCAACCTATAGGGTTTATCGTTTTTCTAATTTCTTCTCTAGCCGAGTGCGAACGATTACCTTTTGATTTACCAGAAGCAGAAGAAGAATTAGTAGCAGGTTATCAAACCGAATATTCGGGCATCAAATTTGGTTTATTTTATGTTGCTTCATATCTAAATTTACTAGTTTCTTCATTATTTGTAACAGTTCTTTACTTGGGGGGTTGGAATCTTTCTATTCCATACCTATTCCTTCCCGAACTTTTTAACATAAATAAAAGAAGTCAAGTTTTTGGAACAATAATTGGTATCTTTATTACATTAGCTAAAACTTATTTGTTCTTGTTCATTTCTATTGCAACAAGATGGACTTTACCGAGACTGAGAATGGACCAACTATTAAATCTTGGGTGGAAATTTCTTTTACCTATTTCTCTAGGCAATCTATTATTAACAACTTCGTCCCAACTTCTTTCACTGTAAAGGAATAGAATATTCTGTACAACTTATCTTAAACAAGAAAAAGAAACAAGTAAAATTATTTATAGATATTCAGATATGTTCGCTATGCTAACTCAGTTCTTCAACTCTGGTCAACAAACAATACGAGCTGCCAGGTACATTGGTCAAGGTTTCATGATTACCTTGTCCCACGCGAATCGTTTACCTGTAACTATTCAATACCCCTACGAAAAATTGATCACATCAGAACGTTTCCGGGGCCGGATCCACTTTGAATTTGATAAATGCATTGCTTGTGAAGTATGTGTTCGTGTATGTCCTATAGATCTACCTGTTGTAGATTGGGAATTGCAAACTGATATTCGAAGGAAACGATTACTGAATTACAGTATTGATTTTGGAATCTGTATATTTTGTGGTAATTGCGTCGAGTATTGTCCAACAAATTGTTTATCAATGACTGAAGAATATGAACTTTCTACCTATGATCGTCACGAATTGAATTATAATCAAATTGCTTTAGGTCGCTTACCGGCATCAATAATTGAAGATTACACAATTCGAACAATTTCTTTGAATTTACCTCAAATAAAAAATGTATAAAACCCCGGATTCACAAAACATTTACAAATTCAAAATCCAAATATTTTTGGATCTAAAGGAATGGGCTTGGTCAATACAAAAGAACGGTTGGGGAGAATCGTGGCTTCATTTTGATTAAAAATAGATTTCTTTTCGAATAATGATTTGAAAATATAAAGTTTTCACCCCT
Source organism: Paeonia lactiflora (assembly GCA_032362305.1). Classification (NCBI taxonomy): domain Eukaryota; kingdom Viridiplantae; phylum Streptophyta; class Magnoliopsida; order Saxifragales; family Paeoniaceae; genus Paeonia; species Paeonia lactiflora. Next base: position 8,144 of record JAUMHK010432657.1, on the reverse strand, counting down.
GCTTTCCAGAATAAGAGCAGTCCAATACTGTATTTACAGCAATCCGAATCACCCCCATTCAAATTTAATTCAATTAAAATTAAGAAGTATCCTAAAAAATAGGATGACTTCTTTTTTCCTGGTCCGGTCAAAAAAGGCATGAAATATTTCGATTTTTGATAAAATCAAATGGATTTACCTGGACCAATACATGATTTTCTTTTAGTCTTTCTGGGATCGGGTCTTATATTAGGAAGTCTGGCGGTAGTATTACTTCCGAATCCAATTTATTCGGCCTTTTCATTGGGATTGGTTCTTTTTTGTATATCCTTATTCTATATTCTATCGAACTCGTATTTTGTAGCTGCTGCGCAGCTCCTTATTTATGTAGGAGCTATAAATGTTTTAATCATTTTTGCTGTGATGTTCGTGAATGGTTCAGAATATTACAAAGATTTTCATCTTTGGACTGTTGGGGATGGAGTTACTTCAATGGTTTGTACAAGTCTTTTTATTTCACTAATTACTACTATTCCAGATACGTCCTGGTATGGTATCATTTGGACCACAAAATCAAATCAGATTCTAGAACAAGATTTGATAAGTAATAGTCAACAAATTGGAATTCATTTAGCAACAGATTTTTTTCTTCCATTTGAACTCATTTCAATAATTCTTTTAGTCGCCTTAATAGGTGCTATTGCTATAGCTCGTCAATAAGAAATCTTTAAATTAAACCGGTTAATTCAAATAGACTCAACGCAAAAGGAATGTTAGAATTTGTTAATTTGAGTTAATTTCTGTCTTCTGTCTAAAAAATATAATAATAGAATAGAAGGGCTTTCGTTTTATTACCAATCTATTCCATTGTTCCATATTTGTTAAAATCAAATCGAGTGAATTATTGTTCAGATTAAAATCAATCAAAATTGATAAGGAGTTGGTTAATGATGCTCGAACATATACTTGTTTTGAGTGCCTATTTATTTTCTATTGGTATCTATGGATTGATCACAAGTCGAAATATGGTTAGAGCCCTTATGTGTCTTGAACTTATATTAAATTCAGTTAATATCAATTTTGTAACATTTTCTGATATTTTTGATAATCGTCAATTAAGAGGAGACATTTTCTCAATTTTTGTTATAACTATTGCAGCCGCTGAAGCAGCTATCGGACCTGCTATTGTTTCATCAATTTATCGTAACAGAAAATCAACTCGTATTAACCAATCAAATTTGTTGAATAAATAGTATTAATCATATAGATGAAAATTTGAATATTAATAAATTAATTCAAATTTCAAATTTGTGGATTTGATACGGGCAAGGTATGGTCGTGGTTGCAAAAAAATAAGAAGTCAAAGTATTTTGGACCTCCCTCATAAATCAATTCGGAAGTAAATTGATTCTGATCACTCATTGATTCGTCTGGAATCTAACTATAGGATTCATTTATAAGTTAGTTTACTAGACTGAAAATTTATGACGTTCAAAAATGTATAGATCAAATGTCACATTCAGTAAAGATTTATGATACATGTATAGGATGTACTCAATGTGTCCGAGCGTGCCCCACTGATGTATTAGAAATGATACCCTGGGACGGATGTAAAGCTAAACAAATCGCTTCTGCTCCAAGAACCGAGGACTGTGTTGGTTGTAAGAGATGTGAATCCGCCTGCCCGACGGATTTTTTGAGTGTTCGAGTTTATTTATGGCATGAAACAACTCGCAGTATGGGTCTAGCTTATTGATACATTCCATAAAACTCTACTTGAATCCATTTTCTTTTTTTTTACCGAAAAAATCCGTGCTCAAAATCAAATTCAATTGAGCACGGATTTTTCTGGACCAAGTCTATCTTGTCTTTACCACGAACCATTTTTCTTGTTTAACAATAATTGTAGTTTTGCCAATATTTGCGGGTTGCTTAATTTTTTTTCTTCCACATAAGGGAAATAGAGAAATCCGCTCATATACTATATGTATCTGTATCTTAGAACTTCTTCTAACGACTTACGCATTCTGCTATCATTTTCAATCGGACGATCCATTAATCCAACTAATGGAGGATTATAAATGGATCCATTTTTTTGATTTCCATTGGAGATTAGGAATAGATGGACTTTCTATAGGACCTATTTTACTGACGGGATTCATTACCACTTTAGCTACTTTAGCGGCTTGGCCGGTTACTCGAGATTCTCGATTATTTCATTTCCTAATGTTAGCAATGTACAGTGGTCAAATAGGATTATTTTCCTCTCGAGATCTTTTACTTTTTTTCCTCATGTGGGAGTTAGAATTAATTCCCGTTTATCTACTTGTATCTATGTGGGGAGGAAAAAAGCGCCTGTACTCAGCTACAAAATTTATTTTGTACACAGCGGGGGGTTCTATTTTTCTTTTAATGGGAGTTCTGGGTATCGGTTTATTTGGTTCTACTGAACCAACATTAAATTTTGAAATATTAACTAATCAGTCCTATCCTGTGGCCTTGGAAATAATATTTTATATTGGATTTTTTCTTGCTTTTGCTGTAAAATTACCAATCATACCCCTACATACATGGTTACCAGATACCCACGGAGAGGCACATTATAGTACTTGTATGCTTCTAGCTGGAATCTTATTAAAAATGGGAGCCTACGGATTAGTTCGGATTAATATGGAATTGTTTCCCCACGCCCATTCTATATTTTCTCCTTGGTTAATAATAGTAGGCGCAATGCAAATAATCTATGCAGCTTCAACATCTCTTGGTCAACGGAATTTAAAAAAAAGAATAGCCTATTCCTCTGTATCTCATATGGGTTTCATAATTATAGGAATTGGTTCTATCACGGATATGGGACTAAATGGAGCCCTTTTACAAATAATCTCTCATGGATTTATTGGTGCTGCGCTTTTTTTCTTGGCCGGAACAACTTATGATAGACTACGTCTTGTTTATCTTGACGAAATGGGTGGAATAGCTATCCCAATGCCAAAAATATTCACGATGTTCAGTAGCTTTTCGATGGCCTCCCTTGCATTACCAGGTATGAGTGGCTTTGTTGCTGAATTAATAGTATTTTTTGGACTAATTACTAGTCCAAAATATCTTTTAATGACAAAACTCCTAATTACTTTTGTAATGGCAATTGGAATGATATTAACTCCTATTTATTTATTATCTATGTTACGCCAGATGTTCTATGGATACAAAATATTTAATGGCCCAAACTCTTATTTTTTGGATTCTGGGCCCCGAGAGTTATTTCTTTTGATCTCTATTTTTTTACCCGTACTCGGTATTGGTATGTACCCTGATTTTGTTCTTTCACTATCAGTTGAAAGGGTTGAAGTTATTCTATCTAATTCTTTTTATAGATAGTTTTTCGTTTTTTTATGAATAAAAAACGAAAAAATCTTATCATTTACAAAAATGTTTAATGACAATAATGACAAAAAGAGAGCTTTTTCTTCTTCTCTTGCGTTAGAAAAAAAATAATTTGAACTGGCGAGAACCCGGCGAATCACGCCCATAAAGAATTTGAATTTGATTCGCCGGGTTCTCGCCAGTTCAAATTATTTTTTTTCTGATATGCGTTGTATACTTTTCTATTCGTAAGAATCCCCCTTTGAATTCAATTCGATGTTAATGTAAATGAACCATAACTATGTAGTCCTATTCCTAATAGATTGACTCCAAAATAGCATATCCAAATTATAAGAAATCCAATAGACGCCACAATTGCTGAATCTGAATAGTTGAATTTTATATTTGTTCGGGTATGTAAATAAATTGCAAATATGACCCAAGTAATAAAAGCCCAAGTTTCTTTGGGGTCCCAACTCCAATAGGATCCCCACGCTTCATTAGCCCATACTGCTCCAGAAAGAATTCCTATGGTTAAAAAGATAAATCCTAGACTAATAACCCGATAACTCCAATAATCTAACTGTTGAATCAAATGCAACCTGTAATAATTCCTTGTAGGAAAAAAAGAAGTTTTTTTTAAAACAGTTCTTTGTTCATTCATATATTCGATTTCACCCAGGAAAAATGACTCATTAAAATTTAATAAATGATTACTCGTAGAAAAAAAACTTCTTTTTTTTCTAACTGCAATGACTAGAAGTGATACTGATAATAATGATCCACATAAAAGGGCCGCATAGCCTAATATCATCATACTTACGTGCATTATTAGCCATTCAGATTGAAGGGCGGGTACTAATATTTGGGATTCGTGGATTTCAGTTAAAAGTCCTGAAGTAGCAAAGCCTTGGGAAAAAATAGCACTTGGGCCAATTATTGCGCTTAGAAGTTTTTGATTTTTTTTGAAATACGGAACTATATAAATAAAGGAAAAACTCCATGAAAGAAAAATTAATGATTCATATAAATTGCTTAGTGGAAAATGTCCCGAATAAATCCAACGAGAAATTAATAATCCTGTTATACAGAAAAAAGTCATTATCATACCCTTTTTGGACGAATCATATAGTTTTGCGATTTCATCGATTAAAAAGGTTATCAAATGAATTGTAATTATAATGGAAACGGTCGAAAAAGAAATATGAGTTAATATATGTTCTAAAGTTGAAAATATCATAAAAGGGGAGTTCTTTAAATTATAAAATCAAAATTGGAAATTGAATTCATTATAGGATCAATTTGATTTTTTTATAGTTTTTTAGGAGATAATATGCCGCCACTCGGACTCGAACCGAGATGCTCTAGCACTGCTTCCTAAGAGCAGCGTGTCTACCAATTTCACCATAGCGGCCTGTCTTGACCTCATAATAGCCTATGAATAAGTAATCGTCTAGATTTAAGAATTCAATTAGGTGCAATATTTTTTAGGAAAGATTGAATTTGATAAATAAAATTTTGTTCAAATAGATATTTGAAGGTTCATTATTTTCGTTTAGGGTTTTTGTTTTATTGTATATTTTATACTCTTCTCAACTTGATCTCCCGGAAAACTAGATAGAACCCCCAAAAAAAGTATTTTTTTTTTGAATTCGTTAAGGTAATTCATATTCTCCATATTCTGATCTAAGAGGGGAATGAATTCCATTCCCTGTTGAGTTAATCAATAAGAAATGGAATTCCGGAATTTTATTTTCAAAATGAATCGGTTTTTCAGTCAGGCCAATTTAGATTATTCCAACGTGTTAGGTTTTATTACTTAGTTTATTTGTTTGTTGCACAAAAAAACTTTTTGAATTCCCGGTAGAAAGAGATTTCCCCAAGGAAAAGGCCTTTAACGCTGCCCAATGTCCCTTCCTTTTCCAAAAATTTTTACGAATACGCTTTTTTGATGCAGAAGTACGTTTTTTTGGAACTGCCATTTTAATAAAAATTAATAGATTTTTCATTGGTATAGCTGGATGTGAAAGACATCTATTGTTCATATTGTTCAAAAAAATCTGCGTTTTTCGAATTTACTATGTATTTCCTTTCTAGATAATATTTTTAGAAAAAAATATAATAAATCTATAAAAATCTAAAAGAATAGAACTAAAAGAATAGAATAAGAAATAAGATATATGGGAAATCTTATTAAAAATCAAAAAAGAATAATCTTTTTAGAAACTTGTAAAACTCGGGAGAAATATGCCAAATTTGACTTGAATTTTCAAATTTTAAGGAGACTAGTAATTAATCTCTTTTTTTCATATGATTTGACCAATTGTAACTTCTTGATTTGAATAGTTGAAATATTTAGTAAAAATTCAGAAATAATAAGTATTAAAAATAACTTAAAATTCTATTTAAGTTAGGTTCAGTTAGTGCATATCTTCATTTTTTTATTGACTCCTTTCAAAAGAGGTAAGGTCCGGTGAATCGGAAACAATTAATATTAATTAAGAATTAAAAAACTTTTTTTATGGAACAGACATATCAATATGCGTGGATTTTGCCTTTCGTTCCACTTCCAGTTCCTATGTTAATAGGAGTTGGACTTCTTCTTTTTCCGACAGCAACCAAAAATCTTCATCGTATATGGGCCTTTCCAAGTATTTTATTGTTAAGTATAGTCATGATTTTTTCAACCAATCTGTCTATTCAGCAAATAAATAGCAGCTCTATCTATCAATATGTATGGTCTTGGACCCTCAATAATGATTTTTCTTTAGAATTTGGCTACTTGATTGATCCACTTACTTCTATTATGTCGATGTTAATCACTACTGTTGGAATTATGGTTCTTATTTATAGTGATAATTATATGGCTCACGATCAAGGATACTTGAGATTTTTTGCTTATATGAGTTTTTTCAGTACTTCTATGTTGGGATTAGTTACTAGTTCAAATTTGATACAAATTTATATTTTTTGGGAATTGGTTGGGGTGTGTTCCTATCTATTAATAGGGTTTTGGTTCACACGACCTCCTGCGGCAAGTGCTTGTCAAAAGGCGTTTGTGACCAATCGTGTAGGGGATTTTAGTTTATTATTAGGAATTTTAGGTTTTTATTGGATAACCGGTAGCTTCGAATTTCGGGATTTATTCGAAATACTCAATAACTTGATTTATAATAATGAAGTCAATTTTCCATTTGTTACTTTGTGTGCTGCTCTATTATTTGCCGGTGCAGTTGCTAAATCTTCACAATTTCCTCTTCATGTGTGGTTGCCCGATGCTATGGAGGGACCCACTCCTATTTCGGCTCTTATACATGCTGCTACTATGGTAGCAGCGGGTATTTTTCTTGTAGCTCGCCTTCTTCCTCTTTTTGTAGTTATACCTTATATAATGAATTTAATCTCGTGGATAGGTGTAATCACACTATTGTTAGGAGCTACTTTAGCTCTTGCTCAAAAAGACATTAAGAGGGGTTTAGCCTATTCGACAATGTCTCAATTGGGTTATATGATGTTAGCTCTAGGAATGGGGTCCTATCGAAGTGCTTTATTTCATTTGATTACTCATGCTTATTCAAAAGCATTATTATTTTTAGGGTCTGGTTCCGTTATTCATTCAATGGAAACTATTGTTGGTTATTCTCCTGATAAAAGTCAGAATATGGTTTTTATGGGTGGTTTAACAAAACATGTACCGATTACTAAAACCTCTTTTTTTTTAGGTACACTTTCTCTTTGTGGTATTCCACCTCTTGCTTGTTTTTGGTCAAAAGACGAAATTCTTAATGATAGTTGGTTCTATTCACCGATTTTCGCAATAATAGCTTGGTTCACAGCAGGATTAACTGCATTTTATATGTTTCGTATCTATTTACTTACTTTTGAGGGACATTTAAATGTTCATTTTCAAAATTATAAGAGCAACAAAAATGCCTCTTTCTATTCCATATCTGTATGGGGTAAAGGGTGTTCAAAAATAATTAACAAAAATTTTTTTTTATTAAGAATGAATAAGACCGAAAGTTCTTCTTTTTCGAAAAAGACATATCAAAGTGATGAGAATGTAAGAAAGGGGGGCAGGGCGTGGCTTTTTATTAATATTCTTAATTTTGATAATCAAAAGCCCTTTTGCTATCCTTATGAATCGGACAATACGATGTTATTTCCTTTACTCTTATTAGTCCTATTTACTTTGTTTGTTGGATCTCTAGGAATCCCTTTTAATCAAAAGGGAGCAGATTTGGATATATTATCCAAATGGTTAGCTCCGTCTATTAACCTTTTAGACCAAAAGTCAAAAGATTCAACAGGTTGGTATGAATTTTTCAAAGATGCCATTTTTTCAGTTAGTATAGCTTATTTTGGAATAGTTCTAGCGTCCTTTTTATACAAACCCATTTATTCTTCTTTCAAAAATTTCGACTTAATAAATTCATTTGTTAAGCTAGGCCCAAAAAGAAAACGTTGGGATAAAATTATAAACGCCCTGTATGATTGGTCATACAATCGTGCTTATATTGATGCTTTTTATACAACATCTTTTACTGGAGGGATAAGGGAGTTAGCTCAATTAACGCATTTTTTTGATAGACGAGTAATTGATGGAATTACGAATGGGGTTGGTGTTATGAGTTTCTTTGTAGGAGAAGGTATCAAATATGTAGGGGGCGGACGTATTTCTTCTTATCTTTTCTTCTATTTCTTGTGTGTATCAATTTTTGTATTAGTTTATCTTTTTTCGTTTTTTCATCAAATATTTTGAATCTTGAATTTTCTCGATTTTCATTGATATTCATTAGATA
>JAUMHK010431547.1:0-10779 GCA_032362305.1 Paeonia lactiflora | reverse complement strand
GCAACAATCTCTGCCACGAGTCATCAACAATCTCGTGGCATCTATAATCTTGTGTAACTCGTGTGTCAATGTCATGATATAGTCTCTCGTGTATCAATGTTATGATATAGTCTCTCGTGTATCAATGTCATGATATAGTATCTTGAGATATATAGATAAATTCATAAAATTAATAAAAACTAATTAATTATTATTATAATATTAAAAGAATATTAATAATATTAATTATATGCTTTTTATCTTCTGCGAACTATTTACAGTACGTTTATTATACATAACTATACTAGAATTATTAATTTTTGCCATTATTTAGTCATATTAATAATAATTATTATATGTCATTATCTTCTGCGAACTATTTACAGTACTATTTACATGCCTACCTTGTCTTACACGTTAATTTTAAATTAACACAGATGACTTGGAGAAGGATTATTATTCGTTACGGTGGGCATTGGGAAAATCTTAACTATGTAGGCGGCGATGAGGATGTTTTGCCTGTGTCCTTGGCCGGTGTGACGTATTCATCACTGCTTAAAAGAATTGAAAGGATGGTGCAAATTAATTTGGATCAAGAATCATGTATTCTTTATTCTCTAGATGGAAATGGCAGTAGGGTGGCGAAGTTGAAATTAAAGGATGACCTCGACCTTACTTATTTGATGGAATCGAATGCTGACCCTGTTATTTTTGTTGTCTTGAAGCCCCATCCGAATGTCAATTTCCTAGGTAGCAGCCCAGGTATGAATACGAACTTCACTGAATTCGTCGGTAGTTCAAGATACGGTGGGGGAAACCCGTTTTATTGGCAAACTGGGCCTAGTTTTTTGCCTCAGCCTGGTGGTTCAAGTCAATCTCGCCGTCCACCTCATAGAGATTTTGGAGTTAGTAACGATGAATACGTGGTCAATCTAGGTGAAGGGGATCCTCCATTGCAAGTGAATGATGAACGAGATGCAGGCTGCGACCTTCCTACGACGGAGCAGGGTAGCTGTGATTTTCAGGGTGTAGAAGGCCGTCGGTTGGATCAGTCTTTCATGGATTATGTCGGGGTAAGTAGTGGTGAGGGTGGTGATGCTCGTCGTTCGTGGAGATCCCCCCAAGTTAGTGATGACGATGTTGACGGTGACCCTGTTGAAGATGTTGAGCCTAATGTAACTGCGGCTGTCCCCGACGTCGATGTCGATGGTCCTGGAGTTCCATTTCGAAGTTGGATTATTCCAGCAATGACCATCAACACTCCAATTGATATTGATGATACGATGTCAGTCGAACAACTGCAAGAATTATCTTTAGGGGCAATCTTCGACACCAAAAAGGAGCTGACTATGGCCGTAGGCGTGTACCACCTACAGAACCATGCAGAGTATAGAACTATCCGATCCGACAGCATGCGTTACAGTTTATGTTGCAAAATCGAAAATTGTTCGTTCCAATTGAATGTGAACGGGAACGGTGGTATATGGAGAGTGTGGAAACTTGTCGAACATGATTGTCGCATGGACCCGAACTCTAGTGCTCCCCGAGTTTTACCATCTAGGGTTCTAGGGGCCCACTTTGAGAAAAATATACACAATGAGAAGTCGACTCTTACCCCCAGACAAATCATGGCAGAATTAAAAAAGGAACACGCAATGGACGTCAGCTACGATCTTGCCTTGAGAGCAAGGAATCATGCATTCGCCGCGATCTACGGTGACAGTAAGGATTCTTTCCGGCAAATCCCAGGTTACCTTCATGTCCTTGAGAGTACCAATCCAGGTACAATCACAAAACTAGAAGTCGATAACGAAGGGAGGTTCAAGTATGTTTTCTATGCATTAGGTGCCTCCATCAGTGGATTTCGTTATGGTAGACCGGTTATTGTTGTAGATGGCACGCACCTGAAAGGCCAGTACAAGGGTATCGTGTTTGTAGCTGTTACAAAGGATGGTAACAAACAGATATTCCCTCTAGCCATAGGAATCGGTGCAGTAGAGTCGGAGGCTTCTTGGACATGGTTCTTGCAACAGGTTGGGGTGGCATATGGATGTCCTCCAGAGCTCCTCATTGTATCCGATGGACATCCTGGGATAGAAAACGCTATAAAGGCTGTATTCCCAACTGTTGCGCATGGTCTGTGTTGTTACCACTTGCAACAAAACATGGCAAGATACGGTCAACAGATTGTGAACTTGTTCAGACAGGCAGCTTATTCATATTCCTCTGTTGTGTGTGATAGACACCTCTCCGCGATTGCAACAGTTAGTCCAAAAGCATTTGAAGCTCTGAGCAACAAAGGTGTTGAAAGGTGGACCCGTTCAAAATGCACTGTCAGGAGGTATGATATCATGAACTCGAACATTGTTGAAAGCTTTAACTCTTGCATTCTCCATGCTCGACGCCTACCAGTGTGCTCCGTACTTGAGGTTATCAGGCAGATAATTGAGAATTGGTTTGTGGAGAGACGTGATGTCGCTGCTGCTAGCTCTGGACCACTTACAAAACATGCGGCAGATAGACTATTGACGAGCATCAGTGTTGGGGCTACGTTTCCTGTTGAAGCACTGGATCAGTGGAAATTTAAGGTCGAGTGTAAAAAGAGAATTTTCATAGTTAACTTGCGAGATAGAACATGCACCTGCAAGGTGTTCCAGTACGATCTTTTCCCTTGCTCACATGCCACCGCAGCTATTAGGTATGAACCGTATGATTAATTGTTTTTATATATGTGGGTCCTATTAGTGTGGGTGATACTCGTAAATACTATCTACATCCCAATTTTCATGAATTATTAAAAGTGATGTTCTTATTTAACAGGAAGGTAAAGCACGATCAGCACACGTATGTGGGTGAATGTTACAAGCTGGAGAACCTCTGTTCGATGTGGGGTGGTGTTGTCTACCCGGTTCCACATCCCAGCCAATGGACTTTAACTACTGATGTGTCCAAGATAAAGTGCGAACCACCTAAGCCACATAAGCAAGCGGGTCGCCCAAAAGGCAAACGCCACCCATCTGGTGCAGAGTCATCAACAAGAAGGAAACCCCAGGTGTGCAGTCGTTGCAGAGGCGATGGGCATAACAGAGTTCACTGTACAGTTCCAGTCCCCTCCACCTGTGCTAGCGATGCATCCCAGTCTACACCGGTGGAGCCCAAAAAGAGAAAGTGTAGCGTTTGCGGTTCCACAGATCATACGCGGCGGAGGTGTTCCATCTACATAGCCAGGGGAGTAACCAATGACCGGCCTGACTTAAACGAGCCCGAACCCAAAAATGGTTGAGATATCAGGGTGCTTTAATTATGTCTGAAAGTGTTCGCCGAATATTATTTGTGGTCGTTAATTTGTTACGGAGAATTTTTTTTGTTATCTTTTTATGTACTTTTGTTATTTTAGTGCTCTGGACTATCTATCAGCAAAAAAAATTGATATACGAATCAAAAGTCACCAATTTAAAAAGGTACAATAAATGGCCCTGGCCTTAATTGATACAAAAGATATGCGAAAATACAGGAAACCCTAACATGAAATGGCTACGGCCTTCATTTATAAGATTGACATAGAATTTTGAGATCACTTCCTACTAGTGGAAGCACTTGATGAAGGGCGAAAATGTTCCTGGTACACTGGCACTATCAGTTTTGGGATGAACAACCTTTCAAATTCTGCAAGGAAGGGCTCCCCCCAAAACATGTATTTGGCCTCGTCGAGCTGCACATTAAGAATGTTAGAATGTTCAAGGTGAGGGGCCAATTGAGTATACGTGTAATTAAATTTAAAACACGAAGGAAGGGTAATATACATAGGTACACCATTTGAAGCGAGTTGCATCGTCAGCAACGATGAACTTGAGAACTGGATCCCAAACTCCCCCTGTCGAGAGCATAGTTGTGAATGTGTCATAGCGGTTTTGCAGTGCTTCGACACGCTTCTTAACATATGCGTATGAGAACCCCATGTCTTTGAACTGAGCCTTCAGATTGGCCCGTGCAACCAGGAGGCAGTCACTATTAACCTCCCCCTTGACCCATTGACCGGCATCTGCCTCAGCAATGAGTGAATCTACGAGCGCCTTCTCCATGACCCTAGTCCATCCAGGACTGTCAACATAGAAGAAGTAATCTTGAGACTTCTGGCTAGAGGAACGGGAATCATTGTTCGGAGTCGGTGGGGTGTCATACCATGATGGGGACAGTGTTCTTTCAGGGGTATTTGTCATTTTGCACAATGACTGATGAAAATGTGGAATTTGTAATGAACTAGTGGTATGGCAAACTTATTTATAGGGACACATCCATAAGTGTTCTATCAACATATTATGTTAAACGAACTGGAGGCGTATGAAGACGGTACCCTGATTTGACACTACACTGAAAAGACTGTCCCCTATTTTCAAGCTTATCGAAAAGGTCTATCGAGTTGGTAAAATCGAGGTATCGACTAATTGTAAATTACCAACTAGGATAAATAATTTAACACTGTTAAGACTTCATTTGACCAACTTTATTAACTGGTTTTTTTATTAGATGACATTGAAACAAAATACAGGAATAATAACATACACTGCCTTAAGAAATCTACTCTCGATGAACCTAGTCTATGTAGACTGGGTCGGAAGGAGACGCGCCACTCGGACCACCCACCCTCGAAGCCAGGAAGGCAACCCAGTCAGGGTCCTTCATCATTTCATCTGGATTCATCTCTGTCACCTTGAAAACAACTGAGTTTTCATTTAATTCCTCGGTTGAAAAGATTAGAATGTGTCCCTTGCGCAATTCGTTGCCCTCTATGAACTCAGCCCACTGACAGTTGTTAAACTTTGGATTCTTATTACGCCCCATGTACTCCATCTCCCATGACTTGTTGCGGAACTTTAGTACTGCCGGAATGGTTGATTGAGGCAGCCTCGAAACAACAAACGGCGGCAGTTTCTGTAAAATAATTATTTTACCACATTATTGATTTGAAATGATGAAAGATTAAATTTCAAATCTCCTTACTTACCATTAAGTAGTGTGGTCCGATCTCCGATTTTGCTAGTGTAACATCCCAAAAAGGCAAGTCGGGGTTAGCGATACTAGGGTCCTCACCGTGACTCATTTTGCTTCACTTAGCTGTTTTAGAATGATAATAATACATGTCTACATCCCTCTATTAAATAGGCATAGCCATTGGTATCGTGTGCACATTGAGGAGTATCACGAGATGATCTTCTTACTGTGGATAGTGTACCTCGGGGCCCAACCATACTGCTTAAGCATCAATGCATCCTGGAAAGTAGTGATTTTACTTTCACCTACTAGAGTAGATAGGGCCAAAATACTTTATTGCAAATGTATGGTACAGATTTCCCACTAGACTTGCTACCATTGTTTAGTCATATCCACTAACACGCAATGTACTGTAGTAGTAATGTATCGAATATTGAGTTGATCGAGGAGTATCACGAGATGATCTTCTTACTGTAGAACGTGGGGCACGGAGCCCAACTATACTGCTTACGCATCAATGCATGCTGGAAAGTAGTGATTTTACTTTCACCTACCAGAGTAGACAGGGCCAAAATACTTTATTGCAAATGTATGGTACAGATTCCCCACTAGATTGGCACCATTGAGATACTGTACCGCGGGACCAAACTATAAAATATGATTGGGATACATTTACTTATCATTCGTAACAACTACTAGGATTTCACCTTTGAAAAAAGTTAATCTAAAATGAGACGGAATTCGGCTCCCCGAACTGAGATTTCAGGAAATTCACCCGACGAGTCGGGTGAATTTGAATTTAGTTCCAGCCCCGCATCTGTCCAACACGTGATACGTCCTCACAATATCGTACGATCACAAATCCCAGGACCTGCTGGTCGTGTTCAGGCTGCACTTCGGCAAAGAGACGTTGATCGTCAGGCACGAAGTGCTGGTGTGAATGACAATGTTAGCGTCGATAGTGTGGTGCCAACTCAGGTGTATTTAGAGAAGGCGACTGACGACAGTGAAGTGTTCGATGCTGATTTTACACGGCGGTCATGGCTTTCCACCGTAGAGTATTTCGGTATGTATCTGTAGTGTCATGAAATTTCGGAATGTATCGGTACAATCTTAATATTTCACTACAACTTTTTAAGCTGTTGTTTTGACCCTTCAGGTCCGGATAATGGTTTTTCACCACTCACACCTATAAGCGCCATAAAAAATTGCTCTAGCGGAGACAAGGTTGAACAGGTATCGGTCGTACTTCAATCCATGTCATCCCTATTACAATCAAACCTCCAAGAACACAAACTGGTTCTAGCTAATTAAATTAAATCATTACAGATTGCTGCTATTATTAAGACATGTGTTGCAAACGGTTTTGGAGGCCTGGTGTTGACGTTGAAGGTATATAGTAAAGCACGCAATTTACAATAACGGTTAAGCACTCAATTTACAAGTAGTAACATTGCCCCTGTATTCCAGGACCCAACTGGTTCAATTGGTGCAACTGTCCACAACAAAGTTCTGTCCGAGGGGGGATACGGTAGTGTATTAGTCGTGGGAGCAGTTGTAATACTTCGGGCGGTATCTTCCAAACATTCCTTTTTTGACTACTATGGCATAGTATTGTGTATTATGCTGAAATAATGATTTTTTTCTTATGTTCATGACCTCACGGTTGCTTTTGGTCATGCAGGTTTCAATTTTTAAACCGAATAGATCTACTCACTACCTGAACATAACATTGAATAATCTGGTGAAGGTAACATTATTTTTCAACAAACCAGTGGTTCATTTACTTTATAATATATATTATCAATTAGTTCTCTCACATTCTCCTTAGGTTATCAACGGGGAGGTCAACAACGTAGATGCAAGCACGTCTGGGGACCAGTTTCGTACCTAAGCATCTGTCTCTAGTGCTCTAAATTTCGTCGCATTTAATGGACTCATCTAAGCTCCTATCTATCTATTTAAATGTATTGTCTACTTTAAATGAGTATGTGTATTTGTTTGCCTAAGGTACGGGTTTCATTTGTTCAGCATGCAAATTAGTAAATTAAATTTTCGGTATAAAAGGGCGATAGTGAATGGGCACCAGGTTTACAAATTACAAATTACCAGATTACAGAAGTTCATCAAAGAAAGTTCATACAAAAGATGTACAATTTACAAAAGTTCAAAAAGGGGGGTCAGTGTCTATGGTATCCTCATCCGTACTAAATCTATACAAATTCAAGGCCAAGCAGGCACGTAGATTACCCATACTCATCTTGGGCGGGATCGGGATGAATCTCCTCGAAAGAAGAACCTCCAACTGCTTCAAAGAAAGAGGCCCACATCCGAGTGCGTCCTCCTGTTTATGGGTTACATCCAAAGGTCCTCTTGCGAAAGCAAGCACTTTTCGTATCGGGACGCGAGGACGAGACTCCTGGAAACGAGCGTGGTGTAGGAGGGCTCCAAACATACGTCTAATAGGCAACGACTCCTTGACCCGTGCCTCCCACTGCTGGTCAGACATTTTATCAGCAACAGTGTCGTACATGGAAAGAATGCCATAGTTGAGCTCAATACGAACTGGTATCCAGTGTTCCACAGTCCCGGGATTCCAAACACTAATGAGCTGCATATTAACAATAAGGCATCCGTGCGGGAAAATAATTAAAACATTTTTCATTTAAATTTAAGCTTGTATTGCAATAGAAAATTTAAATTACCGTATCAAGCTCAGACCATGGCCGCACATTTGTCCATCGGGGCAATTCGCCGTAAACGTAACCCAGCAACTTCTCTAACCTTGCTGGTTCCACCACTTCCAAATCATGCTCGCTGTAGGTGGCATTCGGTGGATCCCTGGAGTGGAGCGTAACCCATATTTCTCTGAGTGCATCCTGCCATGAATTAAAATATAAATAATGTAACAAAAATATAAATTATATTCTATTTAAAGTTTTTAACGTACCCAAAGCCCTGGGTCAACCAAACCAATCCTCCCATTCCATTCGGGCGCAACGTTCACACCGGCAAGGTCAGGTCTTGCCTGAAGTAGACCCATATAAGCCTGCATGTGCTGGAATTTAGCAAAATAGACAACGAATTCATTAGTGTTATTAATGTGCCATATTGACATGTTAACTAACAAATTAAAACATTAAAATTGAATCATAAAATACTCACGTCCGTGGCCATTTTAACTTTCTCATCCAAAAACTCCCTAAACCATTCAGGCCCTACTCCCGCCCCAATGCCCACATTCCTCCTGCAAAATATACATAATTTAACTTATAAGCAATTGAGGAAAAAAATAAAACCGGAAGTATTAAAGAATATTTAGGAACTTACAGGCCGTCCGGCTTCATAAACCAGGCCTTGAACTTATTCGCATCTGCGTCTTGCCGTCTCCTATCATCATGCCTAAATGGGCTACGGAGGGCGGCAGATGGACGTCGCCTCCGTACGACTTGTATGGCATCCTCCCCGAGATCACCTACCACATCGAGGATATGGGACTCATCGATATTAATAGACTCGTCTCGGCCACCGGCAGACGCCGCCCGCTCGAACGACTCCAGCAAATTCAGGTTCAAGTCCGACCTTCCACCGGCTCCACTCGTCCCGGCAGAAGCCTGTGGCAACGGCCTACTAACAGGCTGATGAGACTGACGGGGTGGCACGGGAACTGTATTCTGGAAGAGCTTCCCGATCAAATCCTCTATACTTGACATCTTACTGTTCATATCGTTCTTCAGACTGGCCACCTCGTCCTTCAACCCAGCCATCTCCGACTTCAACCCGGCCATCTCCGACTTCAACCCGGCCACTTCAACCTTCAAATCCTGGATCTCGGGACCCATACTAGTAGCACGCTGCCCGTGTGAAGATTCCGGATCAGTATCAGCATGCTCACGGGCAGGGCTTCTGTACACACCCTCGTGTATAGGGTCAGTCGGGGAATCCTCGTGTATGGGGTCAGCCGGGGGAGCCTGTCGAGGCTCCGACGCACTAGGCACTGTCCGCTGACGCTTGCGCGGTGGGGGACCTGTAACATCCACATCGGATACACCTGCTGGCACGTGCGTGGATCCAACTTCAGCGGTACTCGGCTGGTGACTCCTAGGCTGCTGGCCGAGTGCACGATCACCTCTCGCTAGCCTAGGAACGTACTGCGGTCGTCCGGCACGTATATCGATGCCAACGTCCCTCCAGTAGGCTGCGCCTTGCTCCTCAGTCGTAGGAACTAGTGTCTCGTAGCACTCGATCTGTTGCAGATGAACAAACAAATGTTAACAGTTATAACTATTTAATTTAATCACTTATAAGCTTGTATTGCATTATAAATAATTTCGTACCTCGTCGTCGAAGAATCTTCCGAACCTATTGTTCGTCTTCTTAAGATGCCACCGAACGCATCTTGGCACGTGACGGTGGTTTATGTCAAGCTTCTCCCCACACATGTTCCCTAACGAAGGAACGGCCTCGCACGCCCATATCTAGGTATAATATTAAATCAATTAGACATATATGTTACAAACCAACAGAGAGACACATAAAAGAAATATGTGGACTAATGTTGTAGACTTACCGCAAACCACATTAAAGGTCCATATATGTGATAGCTGCGTCGACGACCAATACTCGTGGGGACAGTCCGAAGATAGTGACCCAGGATCTGGTAGGTGTAGTTCCCCCATGGGAACCTATCGAACTCCTCAGGATCCTCTATAATGGTCCATATCCACCTATCAACGACCGCCTGTCTGGCGTCGACGCCAAGTAGAATGTAGTAGATGAGCAAGATCTTGGCAACCTTGAGATTATCTTCACGGGGCTCACGGAACCTTCCCTCAGTAAAACGGTCGGACAAAGCTTCGACAGTAATTTTCTCCTGCCTCGGAAGTATAGTCCTGCAGTAAACTCCATCAGCAGGTGGGGGCGGACAATCACTGGGGTCGAACTCACAACGCCCGAACTTGAGTCCAGTGACGAGGGCGTACTCGTACTGGGAGAACCTAATCGTCCGCCTAGGGCCAATCTTAAACCAAAAAACATCCAAGTCGTCTCTACCGGCCCTAGTAACCTCGCGCAGAAGCATCTGATGTACTGCGGCCGTGCTTAGGTACGAGTTCCAACGCATATGAAAAAAATGACCAAGTTCCGAGTCTACAAGGGCCTCGTACCACTCATCACCAATATTTCGCAGTTCCGTGCGAATCGATTCAAGTATCGAGAGTCGTTGATAGTGATTTATCCCAGCCGAACTACCATGCATCGATTCCCGTTTCCAGTTCCACACAACCTTGAAAATAATTATGGCCCCCATTATTATATATATGATTAAATTATATATATCATTTTAATACCAATAAGTTAAGTTTTAAATTTACTAAATATTTTTCAAATTTATTTTACCTATTTTAGTATTTACTAAATATTATTAAAATATTTATCACCTATTTTAGTATTTACTAAATATTTATCAAATTTATTTTACTATTTAATAAATATTTTTAAACTTTATTTTACATATTTTAGTATTTACTAAATATTTTTAAAATTTATTTTACCTATTTTAGTATTTACTAAATATTTATCAAATTTATTTTACTATTTAGTAAATATTTTAAACTTTATTTTACATATTTTAGTATTTACTAAATATTTTTAAAATTTATTTTACCTATTTTAGTATTTACTGCATATTTATCAAATTTATTTTAGTATTTAATAAATATTTTTTAAATTTATTTTACTATTTAATGTATTTACTAATTATTTTTCAAAATTATTTTTCAAATTTATAAAGTATTTCATCTCGTGCTA
>JAUMHK010430436.1:0-10823 GCA_032362305.1 Paeonia lactiflora | reverse complement strand
GTTTGATAATTGGATAATAGACCTAGATTTCTTTACATAAAGTTCTCTAAGATGTCCTAGGGGGTTGAATTAAGTTGACTTAGTTTCTCTCGTAACCAATTAATGGCTTTATAAATCATCCCTTTATTTGTACAGATTTTACAAGCCACGGAAAGAGCAAGCACAACAAATGAACATCCATTGACACTGCCTGCAGAAGAGATCAAGAAAATTTTGAAGAAAGATACAACCATGTTCATGCCAATTTTATCTCATCTACATCCACAGGTAGTTGTTGTTTCAGCATCTCTTCTTCACAAACTTTATGGGAACAAGTTGGTAAGATCATATGTTTTACTTATTTTGTTCCCTATATACAGTTTGGTATGTTTCTTTACAAATTTGTGTACTAATTCGATGATCTTGTCTTCAGAAACCTTTTATCAATGGTGCTGAACATCTCATCGAGGACGTGGTGTCTGTATATCCAGCTGCTGATAGCCTTAAGCAGTATATACTATCACTTATTGTGTCCGCGTGTGAGGAGGAGGCAGTAGAGGCTTACTGCAGGAAACTAAATTTATATCAGGTGAAAGATTTGGTTTCAAATATTTTAGAAATTTCATAATTTTTTTTACTTCTAATTTTGAAGAACTATTTCTAAATACTGAAAAAATTATAAATATTAGAAGATGAAGTGGTTTCTAATACCAAAATATACCAAAATTCTTCTAAGTTCACGTCAATGAGGCAAAAGAAAACAATATAAGTTATATAATACCACACATATGTCTTCTCACCGACATTTTTGAATTGCCCAAAAAAATATCAAATGACATGGGCCAAAAATACAGAAAATTTTCTTCCTCATTGAGTGACTACCCTTTTTGTCAGGTGCCTGATGCATTTTAAGTGGCATGCTTTTTAACTTTTTCAGGAATTAAAGTTGGTCACAATTTTCCTTCCACCTCTTTATTGTAAAGGTCTTACTATATTGATTTCTGATGAATGTACTTCATCTTCCTTAAAAAACCAATTTGGGTTTTTTTATAGGAAGCTCCTGAGCCCCTTTTGGGGGAGCTCCCAAGCCTTCATGAGATCTTTATAGGCACGTTTTTATTTATATTAACTTCCAACTGATGTAGTGGGGTTCCAAGAAGACTAGCTATACGGGAGGGACATTTTAGTTCATTTTTTGTATTCGGCTGTTTGAGAACTAGTAGAAGAACAAAAATAATTGAGAGGAGTTAGCAAGAAACCCCCTCTCAAAAATAACAGTGCCACAGGTCTGCTATTAAATCTACCTCGCTGTGAGTTATACTCTCTCATCATATAATCATTGTTGTGAGAGAAACAGTGAGGAAGAGTCCAACACAGTGAGCCACAGCTCTATTAATCCTCTATATCACTTTTCGCAAGCCTCTAAGGGTGTTTTATTCTGCAATTAATCCTCAACACAAATCAAATTGGTACCAGAGCATACATTCAGGGGGGAGGGGGGTTAAAGTGGTGTATGGTCCTTACCCGCAACCAGAAATTCAAGAGTGGGGAACTATTGGTAGATCCAGACCCTGAAACAGGCAAAAAGGAAGGAAAAATAAGAAGGTATAGCTCATAAAAACACCATGGCAACGAAGGATTCAACAAGTAGTGCTACTGGAAGTGATGAAAGGTTGAAGAAGCAAGAATATCAGGTTGGTTCCATAGCTCAATTCATTCAATTGCTGCTGGAAAAACAGTCCAAATCCCTTTGGAATACAGCTGGTGCTGGAGGCAGATAGCAAGACTCCGAAACTGAGGAAGAAGAGGAGACTTCAACCATCTAAATTTTTTATTTATACTAGATAAAAAGTGATAACTAGTAAAAAGTGAATGGTGATTAGTGCCACCCAAATTTTATGCAACGAGATATCCAAACTCCAGGTGGAGTAGGCATATATCTTGGTTTACTTGTACCACGTCTTAAGGTCTCTCCTAATGCCAAGTGGCCCATAAAGTCATCAAGTTTTTGTTCTCTTATTAACCTGTTAATCCTTACCTACTTGCTAATATTAGTATGTAGAAACACATTTTAAACACGCTTGGCAAATATTCCAAAACTTGCCATCAACAAAGTTATCCACACTGCATTTCTTAATCCCGATCTTTAATCAAATTGTTGATCATGTTCCCCAAAGGGAATGTACCTTTTGCCGTAATCTCTATCCTAGAAGTATTGGACGTATGAGAAAACAGAGAAAGCCCAAAAAAAAGCTCGGGAAGAAACAATCGAGATGACAAGAATCCATGCCAATAATGAGGTTCGAGATCAAAAAATGCATCAAAAAACCTTCTAGTGCCCGACATAGTAATTATAAGTTGAGGGTGACAAAATGATAGACGTAAGTGACACACTCTTTTTTAAAATTTGTATTGTCATTCCTAGACATTCTCTTTGTTGAGACCGGGGCACATCCCTTTTTGGAGAACTGGAACGCCTGATTGAAAACTGGCCAAATTGAGAAAGTTGCAACGAGCCAACGACAGTATTAAGTGCCTCTTCTGCTTCCTCCAACTCTCCTACCGCTGCCCTACTGCAAACGGTATCTTTACCAGAGACAATGAGAAAAACTATTCCAACATAAATGCAGACTTACATTGCTATTTATATTTTACTTTTGAGTTTCCAACTAAACCCTCCCTTCATCATCACCATCACCAGACCTCTCCTTCCTCTAAGTGTACTTCTCTGAGCTAAATAACATCGTCTTAAACTCCTTTTTGAGTCTTTCTCTACAATTCAGAGGATTCTATCTTGTATTTCTTAAGAACTCTCAAATAATTATATTTTCCTTTTTTTTTCTTTCATTTTTAGCTTCGAAATTTCTAAATCTCTGTGTTTGGATTAAAAGGGTTTTGAATTTTACTTTCTCTGTGTGATTTTATGGGGTTTTTAATCTCTTACAACGACTAAGCGATTGCAAATTTTTTTGTTTTGGTTTCTCGTAGATTGATTGAGCCGTGTGCTGCTATAAAAGTATGTTGTCTCCACAGCAGAACCTTCCGCAGCAAAAGGGTCCTAATCACAATGAGGGTGGCTCATATCTTAACTCATTCTCCATAAGGTGATCACTGCTTTCAGATTCTGTTTAAACTTATACTCCCTGAATTAGTTTCATCTTTTGCTCTTTGCGTGCACCTCATTGCATGCACATTCTTTATGATAGTAATGTATTGCCTTTTTCTTGAACTAAGTTAGTAGAAGTTATTTGGGTAGTTGGGTTATCATTCTCCTTGCGGCCTTTCTTGTACAAGTTTGTTGGTGTTGGTTTTGATTACATACGTTTTAGGGTTTGTTATTCCTTCACAGGTGACAAATAGTTGGATTTCAGTCAATAATAAGTTTATATCAATTTTTTTTATTATCATCTCTTAGGTATCGAACTGAATCATTGTTGTGAAATGCAATGCTAGAATTCATTTTGCTCTAAAGGTTACATGAGTGTTCTAATTGCTAACTTCTGAACTCATTTTATTGGTTTAGATAATTTTCTGTACTCTGTTTATTGCATAAATAACTAATCATAATGCTCTCTTTCTAGCATGAAAACATCAAACATTTCCAATGACATGATATCCGTGATACATGTTGAAGGAGAAGATGGATGGAAACCAGTTCAAAGGCCCAGATCAGCTGGGTCATATGGGCTGCGGCTAAAGCAACAGCGGGCAACTGTAGGCAAGGTCTACAGTTATCAGAAAAACGAGGTTAATATTGAATTGGATAGTGTCGGAGTCAAGAATAATTACCAGAGCAGTAGGTACCCCTTGTTAAAGAGTCGAACAATATCTCCTAGACGTTATACAGATTAACACGCAGCAAAGAATCCATTCCTAGGCACCAAATATGGATGGAGAATGGTAAAAGCTTTGGCATACAAAGTGAAATCCTGTGCATCTACCAAAACTTCTGCAACAGAGACCTCTGGAAAAGGGGTTGAAGCATTATCTTCTTCATTAGAACGTGGGAAAACTTCTGCACCAAATGGAGGAGGTTCAATTCCACGAAAAAATTTAATAGTTAGTCTTAGAAAATCTCCTTCATATAAGGAAATCACACTGGCTCCACCAGGTACTATTGATAAGTTGCAGAGCTGGGTGCCCCAGAATAATATTCCAGATAACAAAGACCTTGATGTCGGAAAGCAGGAAGACGAAGTGTATGATGTAAAAGAAAATACTGCTTGCAGTATCACAGAGGTAGAAAAGATAAATGAAGAGAGGAACCATAATATTGTTCTGGAGTCCATGGATCATAGATAAGAGAAAACTGAAGTAGTTGAGAAGAATGAAGATGTTCAATTAAATGATGCAATAGACAGGGCTTTTAATAAAGTGTGAGTGAGCGTGGAAGTTGAATCTGGTGGCATTGAGATTCATGAAGTCGGAAAGGAATTTATTAAAACAGATGTCATACCAAATTCACCTGTTTCTCCCAAAGAGGAGCTATGTGAGAAGGATGTATCTAGCAGTTCCGAACCCAACGGAATTTCAAGCTCCTTGCATGGAGTAGAAGATTTAAAAGATAAATCCTTGTTTTTGAGTTGTGGTGAAACTCGAGAACACTCCAACAAGAAGTTGTCTACTTCAGCTGCTCCATTCAACCTATCACCAACCATTGCTCATGTTGCACCGTTGTCCATGAATATATCTCTCCCTTTCTGGTCCTGCTGCCCCTTCGCTAGTGAACATGACTCTCCACCCATTACGTCCTATTGCCCTACCTACAGTTAATCCAATGTACTCCTCCCCTCACCACTCATACCCATCGCCGCCTCCAACCCCAAACATGATACACCCGATACCATATATTTATCCTCCCTACCCTCATCCTAATCATTATGCATGATAATTAAATATGAACCTTAGTGGATCAGATTTTATACTTGTTACAGTTTGGCCTGCAAGCCATACAACAGATGTCTCTGTCTTGTCACCTGTCGTCATTGAGCCAATTGCTAATCCCATTGTGGAACCAATAGTGCGATCGGATAACTCTGAACCCCTGAGTCTAGCTCCAATTTTTCCAGTGGATGACGTTAGAAACGGAGCAGAAGTTAAGATTACCAATTTTGTAACATCAGACAAAGTGGAGAGTGCAACTCGAGTAGGTGGGATAGGACCAGGAGATGAGATGGAGCAAGAAATCTCTCAACATTTGTATTGCAGACAGTATGTTCTTGCTTCTCGTGAGAAAGATGTCTCTTGTAATTGGCCATTTCCTGAGAAATATTTGCGAGTTTGTCAAAAGCATGGTATCAGCAATTTGCTCCCTACACTTGAACCTCTTGTTCTAGCTACAAATCAATCTCACAAGGAAGGTTTAAGCTTGAATTATACTCAAGAAGAAATAATAAATGCAGACTATGTTATTAGTATCGATGGACACAAGGAAAATATTAAAGGGTGTGATTTGAACTCTGAAGTTTCCAGTCAAGCCTGCAACCTATCTCTTTCTAGTGATATATGTAAGCATAAAGAAAACAACAGTCTTAGTTCTGATATTGTGCATGTTCCTGGTAGTCCGAAAATTCAACTGTCAACTACCACACCTAGTTTGCACCCTCATTTTGTTCAGAGTACAGAAGCACTTACTTCCACCAAAAGGTCAAAGCACAAGCAAAGGAAATGCAAACGCAAACGTAAGAAATGGTCAATTGTTGATATTTTTGCAGTAGCGAAGCGTTGTACATTGGAGGGCATGGATGGGATCAATGAATTGGGTTGTGGGTCAATGAACTATTTAGAGGTTAACCGCGAAGGAGGTGGGCAATTGTTACATGTTGAGCATGGTCGTAAATCTAAGGTAACTGATGGGTCCTTGAGGAAGCACCCAATGGATGATGAGTCCTTGGGGAAGCACGAAATAGATGATAATGAAGCATCCCATAGCAAGTTATCGGGCAACAAAAGACTGATATTGAAGATTAAGCTCAGGTAAATGAAATCCACGACATGGAATACAACAACCTACAGTTGGTGACAAGGTACAGTTTTTGATCTTTTCCTTAAATTGTTACTTGTTATAGTTATTCATTCTAAGTTCTTTAGTTTTTATTGAAGTTAATCTTGAGAGGTAAACACGCTTTCAGTATGTATGTACGAAAATTTTCTGGAACATAACAAAACTTTTAAATGTAAATATCAACATGCAATGCACATGCAACATAATACCATTGGTTTGTTAATATAGTGAGAAGCCTTTATTTCTTAATGCTGTTATTGAACCTTGAGCTTATGTAATTGTCAGGACTCTATTAATATAGGCTTTTGGTTCTCACTCCTTTAGCTGGTTGTAGTATTTAGTTTCTGTCAGGGGTTATGTACTAAAATGCATGGATACTTCTACAATGGAGCCGCACCTGTATGCAGCTCCATTGTTCAATTAAGGTTTTATGTATTACACACACATATAAGTTAGTGTATCCCTATTGTATCCGTATGCTATTTTTTTAGGATTTGCTGTATCGAAGCATCCTAACATGTCATGTCCATATCTCGAATCCATATTCGTACTTCTTATTTAGCAACCCAATATGATTCTCCATTCTCAGTTGGCATCTCTTAATGCTAAGCACTGAAGTTAATAAGATGCTAAATATATGTCCTTCCATTGTATATTATAATTGTTTTCAGCACCACCTAGTGCATTAACTATACAAAAATATGCTTCCATCCAGTAACATTGACGAGTACAGCCAGACAAAACTATGTCTAGTCATAGCCTTCTGTTCTATGAATATTGTTGACATCAGATCCTTAGCCCTTATAATTTGTTTTCATTTTCCTCAAGTTTATATGGAAAAGCTCTACAAAACTAGAATTACTACTGGATATTTTGTTGACATATATTCATTTAAGGTACTAATTCAGGAAAGGAGGGTTATGAATGTTTAGCTGCTATTTGGTTCATATAGGATGCAAATAAATTTCCTCCACTCTAGGTAGTTGCAGTTGTAAACATGTAGATAATGCGAGGTTTTCTTAGATTTATAATGATGATTGGAGAGTTGGGAGATAAAAGTGCCAGCAATACAGAAGAAGATTTAAAGAACAACAAAGATTTATTTTCTTCTGATAATACAGTACAAGTTCAAGAGGACAAATCAACATCTATGAAGTCAGGGTCCTCTCCTCAACAGCCTCTGCTTTCTCTTGCATCCCCACCTTCAGAACAAGTACTGCCCGATTCGAAGAGAATTAGGAGAGAGATGCTTACCATTGTAAGTTACGGGCATGATGAAGTTGCAATGTCTCCTGAAGCTGAGGAGGGAGAAATAGTGGGCGCTGGTCGTGTAATGTTTGGCGCAGAACTTCAAGCAGTTAACGGTGAGTTCAAAGAAGCAATACCATCCGGAAATGTTCAGGTTTTAACACCAAGCACTCAAGAAACTCCCCCCCAATCATCTGAACAACTTGACACATCACAGGCTGAGACATTGAATCATGCTGTAAGCGAACCAGAAGCAGTAGATGTTGATGATGATGTCAAAATGTCTTTAGAATCATCAAAGGATGTTGATCCATTGGATAAGTTTCTTCCACCACCGCCAAAAGCCAAGTGCTCAGAAGAATTGCAAGAAAAAATAAATAAGTTTCTTGCCTATAAGAGAGCTGGAAAAAGCTTTAATGCGGAAGTGCGCAATAAGAAGGACTATCGGAACCCTGATTTCTTGGTGCACGCAGTGACGTATCAAGATATTGATCAGATTGGGTCTTGCTTCAGTAAAGATGTATTTGACCCTCATGGATATGACAAAAGCGACTACTATGATGAAATAGAGGCTGATATGAAGCGTGAAATGGAGCGGAAGGAGCAAGAAAGGAAGAGAAGCCAAAAAGTTGAATTTGTTGCAGGAGGAATGCAGCCTGGAATAGTTACTACTGCACCAAAGATTAACATGCCGATTACAGCTGCGGTAAATTCAGTTCCAATTGTGGGTGATGTTGCTTTTCGGGAGGGCAGGCAGAAAAAGAAATCGAAATGGGACAAGGTGGATGGTGATCGAAGGAATACTATTCCATCTGGAGCTCAGGATTCTATATCTACTGTTGGGGGACATGCTGTCGTCTTATCTGCTGCTAATGCGGGTGCTGGATACACTGCTTTTGCGCAACAAAGACGTCGCGAGGCAGAAGAAAAAAGATCTAACGAAAGGAAGTCAGATAGAAGATCTTGAGCTCTTGTACTCCACTCCTTGGCACTGATACTTTGTAACTCCTGTGATATGTAGATATTTTGGTTCAATTATGTGATATTAGGAATGTAGATTTTGTTTTTGAAAAAAGTTGAAAGATTAAGAAAGATTGGTTATGAGAAAGTGGTATGTTCTTTATATGTGCTCAAAAAAAAAAAAGAGTTGGGAGATACAGAGGAAATGAATGAAACTCAATGAAGGGACTAGCATCCACTAATAATATTTTCGAACCTTAAAATATAAAGACAGGAATTGGTATTTGGAGACGGAACAATTTACATATGGAATAGGATGCATGACAACTTACATAGTAGTGAAGAATTCTCATGACTACAGTAAAGAGGATTCATATAAAGGAACTTGGCGGTGGAAATAGCAAAGAACAAGCAATATAAAAATTATCAAGTGTGGATGCAATTACCAGGGTGTGTATGATGTCTATTGTGGTAGACCAAGTAAAAAGATGGACGAATTCCCTTGTGTTGAGAAGGATATCATAAGGAAAAGGGGGATTGAAATAGTTTATATCAAAGATTATTGAATGAAACTTGTGTTAGGGGCATATCAACTGTCAAGCACGAGAACTGGACCTGGAGTTCCCAGTATTGATCTTGTGTTACACAACAACAACGTGGTTTGGAGGATATTTGGTGCAAACTCAATGGTGCAAGCACGAGAGGGCGTGTCGTGTTTAGGGTTTGTTGATGGAGGGTTCAACCCTGAAGCTTCAATTGTGATAGGGGCATATCAACTGGAGGATAATCTCATACAGTTTGATTTGGCTAGGTCAAGGTTGGGTTTTAGCTTGTCGTTGCTGTTTAGGCGTACTAATTGTGGTAACTTCAACTTCACCTCCATGCCTTGAACAGAGAGGGTGTGTTGGTGTTTTTTAACATGTATAATAGTAAAAGAAAGGGAACAGTGAGGGTGTGTTAGTGTTTTGTTAACATGTATAATAGAAGGGGACTATGTACTATTTGCAACTTCTATAAGGAGAATAAATTGTAATCATTGTTATTAGCATTAAAACCATTTGGGTCTCTTTATCATTAGTTCAAGGCACAAAAAGGGTTAGAGAAGTATTAGAGAAGTAAAGTTGATTATCATTAGTTCAAGGCCCCCAAACTTGAATAACTAGGAGATCATTGAAGTAAAATATGTTCTAAAGGAAAAGATTAAATTAGAGAAGTAAAGTCGATTATCATTGTTCCAGTTTAAAGTTTACCCTTAGTATTTAACAACTTATAACTTATTAATGCCTGAAAAAAAAAAAAGAATACAAAGGTAGTAGAAAATTGAAATTGTAATGAGAGAAAAAATAAAATTCAAAATTATACTGTTCTGGCAGAGGAAAATCATCAAACACCTTTAGTCCATTCCAACGAAAACACACAAATCTTTATAGGATCTGGCCAATAATATTAATATCCCCTTACAACTAAATCAAAATATTGAATCATAAAAATATCAACAAAACCATGTTATCCAACCCAGCCTAACTATTATTATGGATACAAACACATCGAGTAACAAAAAATCTAGAAAAGGGAAGGACTCAAATATGAGAAACGAAAACTATGCTCAAGAGAGGAACTTACCTGGACTTGAGGGAAAGTAAGAGAGTCTACTAGTTAATAGAACTTGTGCTGCCTCGATGTTCTTCTATCTCAGTTCTGTCGAGTCGTTCATCCCTGATTAGGATTTGGATAAGGGTCAAACCTTGTTTGGAGTGAAATAACTATGGTGCAGATCGATAAGAATTATTAGATATGCATAGAAAGAGGATGAATACCTGCTTCGATTCAATGAGGATGCAAAGAGAGCCAAAGACGATAGAGATGAAAATAGAATTTTTGGCAAAATTTTTAGTCAAGAAAAAAAGCGGGTTTTGTAAGCGGGAAAATAAAAAAGTTAATGAAATTTTTGGGAAAATTTTATCCGCAAATATGAATAAATTGATAATGTCAAAAAATCTTTAAAAACTATTCCGTCAAATTCCATATATAAATTGGCGCTCCAGTTTTATTTAGAGGATTAGGGACGGAAAAAATATATTTAGAGATGGCAAATCTTAGTTGACACTAAATTCCTCTAATATTTTTAAATTTAGCGACCAAAAAATAATTTATGTCTCTAATCATACATTTAGGGACTGAATATTAGGGACCATAAAAAATTCTTGGTCACTTAAAGTCCATTTTTTTGTAGTGAGGAATCATTCCATTTCTCTTTAACACACATGAGTTTAAACACATCTAAACTTAAATTAAATCAAACCTTAAATCAAGAACTTAAAAATTTCAGACTCTTGAATATAGGATTCTGCCATGGATGTTTAAAGGAGTTCACCATGCCTTCTATAATCCAATTAGGATTAAAAGGATGGTTAAAACAACCCTTAAGCTCTAAGAGCTCTAACATGGCATAAAATTCCCAAATCAATTTAAAATATTTGAAAACCTTAAATCCATGAACAAAATGGTTTAAAATGTTCAAATAATCACAACAAAAATTTAAAATTGAAAGAAAAATGATATGCATCACCATAATGAGGTTCATGTGCATACAATGCTTAAAATGAACACAAAATCCTAATAAAAATCCAAC
>JAUMHK010429325.1:0-10853 GCA_032362305.1 Paeonia lactiflora | reverse complement strand
AAATGAATTCAAAAATTATAATGATTTTATTTTGGGATTAAAAATAATATTTTAATAATGTGGAAATTTCAAAATAATGTAATTTCACTTTGGAGGGCAAAATGGTATTTTAAATAATAACAGTGGCAATTTTTATAAATAATAAACAATCATTGAAAACTTTTAAATTGGTTTGAAATTCAAAACAAATGAAATGGAATTTTCAAGCTTTGCAAAATCACAAAATAAAAATTAAAGACTATTGATGAATTTAGAATAGAATATTAGTCAACACAAGTCAAGATTGAATAGATTATAATCACAAGGGTATTTTAGTAATATTACATTAAAAATATAATATCCAAAAATACAGGATATTACAAATCTTTACGTTTACTAAGCTCTTCTTCTTACTTTTTCAGTTACTGACTTAGGCATTGGAGGGGCAACGACCGGATAATGCCCAGCCTCCCTTTTGACGTCTCTGTTCATTGTGCAGGGTAATATAACTCTTTTGACCCACTGTAAACCACATCCCAGGCTTAACTGAGTATTCATCCATCCTCTACTGAGCTCACAAGTTTAGTATAACCTCAACTAAACCCTCACAAAGCCCAGCATAAAGCAGCCCATCCGCACCTGATCATACCGTCATGTGTGTGCAGATTCTGGTCTCACTCTGGGCCCGCTACAATCATTCCATCGGACTTAGGCATCAGACCCGTCCAAAGCCCACTACCGTGAACAAATATAGTTCATTTTATCACTATAAGTGCTTATTATTTTTCATGTCCCTCACATGTAAGATCACTGAGCAGGTATAACCCTAACTCAAAAATGCATAAGTCTTTCTCTTACATGAACACTTCTAGGTGGATAACCTACTGCGGTGAAAGACTTTGTTTGGTCAAAATCTACCATGTCCTTCAGGGGGCATATCGTCTCGAATCATATGAGATAAGATCCCTTCGAATTTTTAAATGCTAATTACATTATTTGCTTGAAAGATCGGGATCTTATGTAAAATGTGAGATCCGTGAATGGGCATACTATATTCTATCAAGGACTTTTACTTATATCTTGATCAGGTTTTTTATTATAAAATGTGATACCCGTGAACGGGAATAACAATTTATGGAAAAATTTATTTATGTTCTCAAAATAGGGAATAAAAGACATTACACGACCAGATACATTACTACGGTTTACAACCAAAAATACGAACAAGAGAATAGTTCACAAAAAAAAAATCATTCATTAAGTAGGCCCGAGGGCAACAATATATAAAGGGGTTGAAGCTGACATCACAACCACAAGAAATCAGAACACAAAAACAGTAAAGGGGCATAAACGGGTCCATCAGACCAAACTGGTCTCGACATCCTTTTCACGGTTCGATAAATCTAGGTCCCCACCAGACTCTTCATGGTTCGACGGACTCAGATCTCCATCGACATCTCTTTGCCCCTGGCTACCATCACCTTCCCCTTGACCCATCATGGTGTTACCAACCTCCAACTCGTGCAACTGAGCAATCATCTCCTCATATTGGATCTTCCAGTTCGGGCCCAGAACATTAGAAACAACATTCAGCAAGAGCCGAACAACAGGAAGCTCCCATCCCATTTCCAAAGCGATTATGCGCCGGCCAATGTACTGACCTCGATCATACCCCAAACCGCTTTCTTCTGTCACGCCACAAGTTCGGCCTCCAGAGTCATTACATTCTGCATGGCCTCATCCAGAACTATTTTATTTGCCTTAAGAAGAACATTCTTCTCTTCCAGTTGCTTCTACAATGCCTACCAGGTAACCTTTTTTGCTTTCGTGGCACAACGAGCTCTCCTCTCCTCCTCCATTAGGTTGGCACACCGACTGTTTGCTTATTCCAACTCTTTGGCGAGGCGCTCCCAGTCAGCAACTTTCTTTGCCCGAGCTTCGGCTTCCTCCTTGGCCGCTGTATTGGCAGTCTCTGCCTTAGCCCGAAATGCAACAAGGTTTTTCCAGGCTTCCCTTGTAGACTCCAACTCTTTCTTGGCTTCCTAGAGCTTTTTATTCAATGCCCGTCAGTCGTCATAGGCATCCTCAACTAGGTTCATTAACTTTAGAATCCTTTGGGTGTGCTACACCAGAAACAACCATGATTAGAATATAAGCAGGTATATAACGAGATAAAAGAAAAAACACTACTTGGTACTTGAAGGGCGTCAAAGGCAATGTCTCAAACCAAGTGCCTAGGACCAAACTCATCACAAGCAGCAAAGTCTCTTGGGAATCGAAGGAGGTTACCCACGGACTTAACGACATACTCTTAGCTGACCAATAAACCAACACCAGGAGGGTGTACGGGACAAGCGGGGAGATTCAACACTTTCGGTCGGACCGCATGAACCTTTTTCAAGATCCCATCTGTATAAGATGAGGGTTGGTATCGTGGCATGCCTGGGTAGATGAAGCAGTATGAGTTGAGTCTCCCTGCTTAAGTTGCCTCATCTGATCGGTCCAATTGGGAGTTTGCATATCCTGAACTACCACTACTATTTTTCCCTTGTTTTGAGTAAGGGTCACCCGATATTGCTTCCTTCTTTTCTGCTCAGCCACTGGGTCCGCGACACGGGCGTGTCAGTTTTGTTGAATCTTAGCCGCATCAATTTTTCTTGGAGACACCACGGTCTTCCCCCGCTGAGGCAGCCGATGTGGAGGTACCACAGCCTTCCCACCTCCACCTTGATATTGGGCAACGACGTCATTCGAAGAAGTCATCATGGCAAAACCTGGAGGGTGTCGACCTAGTCTCTTCCAAAGCTCTACCTGTCCGTTGGCGTATTCGGCACTATCTAACCACGACAGATCCTTAAATAACCCCTGCAGCTTGGTTGGAAGTTCATCAGGGACATAATGGAAGCGTGATCCCTTGGCATATATTGTGCATGTTTTGGTATAACCACTAAGGAAAGCCAAGGCTTGATACTGCTCTGGGAGGTTGAGCACGTAGTCGAGATCTGTTCGGTTAAAGCGGCGTGTGCAAGAATGCTCTAAAATAAAAAGAAATGTTAAGTAACATAATCAATAATGCGACGGAGAGAGGAAAGGAACTAGCTTACTGGGTTCGGCCCGACTTGGCCGATGGGGCAATTTACAACCAATCTCTCTCCACCTCCGCCAATACTCAATGTACACCTGTCTGGTATGCCAATTCCCCATATGGTCAGGAATATGGGTGATGAGAGGCCGTTTCCCCAATCTCAAATTACAGTACCAGTCAAGTGGGTGGGGATTAACCACCTCATCAACAGGGTAAAAGGCCAAGTGATAATGGGCAAAGAATTCAGGAATGCCAAGATTCAAGGCCAAGAGGAAATTCAGTTCGGACATCCCCACGAGCACTCAAACTAGGTTCGGGGCCAACTGATTAAGCATGCAATTAAAATAGCACATGAAGTCTTGAACCAGGGGTTGGAACGGAACCTTGAGCCCGAACTTAACGAAATACGCTATATACACCGGGCAACAGTTAAACTTGACCTACCACGAGTTACCCCCATAATAGATGACTTGAACCACCCGGCCATCCCTAACCTCCCGCTGAACCTTGAGATGGTTTCACGCGATAAACAACGCTCTATCATCCTCATCCTTTGGGAAGTCAAAGTTTCGACCCTTCTTTTTTATCTTAGGTGGCCAAAGATAGGGAATGTTGGTAAAATGATGATAGCTTGGGGAAGGGTTCTCACTCTCTACAGATGTATCGGGTTTCGCATGCACCAGACTAGTCTCAGGAGGATTCTCCATACTAACTGACCTCACACCATCAGAAAGGTGATATGGGAAAGGCTCCCTAGTATCTCAAGAAGCCGCCCCCGGATCATCCCCATAAACCAGAATCGTACTGGGCCATGCTACGGGTTTGGGGTTGACACTTGAAGATTAGTTCGGGTCAAAATATAAACCAAGCTCCAATATCTCCACTCCTACCGAGCACGAATATGAGTGCTCTTCGAGGTTTCAAACATCGCCGCCCACCATCGGCCTGATATGAAAACACAGGGTTATCCATCGCGATGGAAATGATGGTGCCCAAGACCCCAAAGGATAAAAGAAGAAAATAGGGGAACAACGAAGAAATAAATAGTTTGGATAACTTACCAGGATAAAAATTAGGCACCAGACCACAGAACATACCACCGAAAATGGAGAAAGGAGATAAACAAAGCACTCCTGGGAATACCGTCGGAAGCGAACCACCGTTGAACACCAGAAGAGTCAAAAGAAAAGCAGAAGTGTGAGTCGCCAAAGTAAGGAAAGGAAACCTGATGCTATACGTTTAAGTTTATAGAGGGAAAAGAGATGACTAATCACCCCGGTTACCATCAACACGTGTCTGGTTAAGCCGGTAAGGCACATGGGACACTGTGCGCATTAACTACCTTGTATGCGCACCAAACGCCATCAGAATTATGATAAGATATGATGATATGATCATTGGTTTCAAAAAATGCAAAACGTCCCATCTTACCTGACATTTGCATACCTGAAAAACTACGATAACTCAACTCCCCGAGACCTAGTTACATGTTAGCCGATTGAATATATTACCCCAGTTAGGGGATATTTGCCAAGCCCGAATCTCACGCCTACAATATCGGAGTTACACCAAACTGAGTTAGGAATACTGCCCGAGCTAATATGAGGGCATTATAGCAAAACCGTCATCCCCTCAGGGGGCAAGTTGTGGGAGTATATTTACATTCACCCGAATAGGCCCCGAAGCCCAAGAACAACCACAGGCTCAGATCGCCCATCCCAATACACATGTTGAACTCAAGGAAACATTGTAGCTTGCCATGCACCACACCTCTATCAGCCTCACCACCATGAGGGCAGAGTACTGATCAACTCCCCATGTGCACGTCGTGCCTGCCATGCATAATCCTTGGGATCTGACTGACAGTAGGCCGATAACTCCCTCCTCGTACATGCCTACCTGGCAGTATGACATTAACAACTAACCAGCCCATGTTACAATATCCGCCAATAAACATATGACTTCTGCCTAGTCAGAAACTCTATATAAACCCCTCATGGGGGTCCTTACTCAGGTACGCAAACCCTACCCCAAGCTTTACGTTTACTAAGCTCTTCTTCTTCCTTTCTCTGCTACTGACTTAGGCTTCGGAGGGGCAATGACTAGACAACACCCAACCTCCCTTTGACGTATTTGTTCATTGTGCAGGGTAATCCAACTCTTCATCCACTGTAAACCACATCCCAGGCTTAATCGAGCATTCATCCATCCCCTACTAGCCCACCAGCCCTCGAAGTGTGCTTTTAGAGTGTCATCAGGTCAATTCTTAGGATATGTAGTCAGCAGAAGAGGGATATAGGATAATTCCACTCAAATAGCTCAACTCAGAGGACTCTCCTCGTTCAAAACTAGGATCTTACTGGGAGAATTGCAGCGCTGAGCTGGTTTATTTCAAAGTTATCAGACCATTGTATGCTATTTTTTGAAGCCATCAAGAAAGGATAATAGCTAGTTTGGGGGGAGGAGCAGCATGTCACTTTTGTGAGGATAAGGGACTACCTTAGAAAGCCCCCGATCCTCGCATCTCCACAACCTAAGGAAAAGATGATTATTATTTATCTGTTTCTCAGGTGATTATCAGTTTCGTACTAATGATTTGGCGAGGGGGAAAGGAGATGCCCGTTTACTACATAAATCATATGCTGAATAAAGCAGAAGCTCGACATAGCACCACCGAGAATCTCGTGCTTGCATTGGTCAATGCAAGAAGGAGATTAAAGCAATACTTCGAAGGGTACGTCATAACGGTGTGAACGACCTACCCTATCAAATCTATATTATCCAGAACGAATATGTCAGGAAGGTTGCCCAAGTGGGTCATTAAGTTGGGACTAGATGCGATTGAGTATGAGCCACGAAAAGCAATAAAGGGTCAGACGGTCGCCGATTTCATACTCGAATTCGACAAGGGAGAGGAGCTAATAGCCTAAGAGGTTGATGAAGAATTAAACCTACTCAGAGGATGGAAGATGTATATAGACGAATCCTCAACCCAGCATAGAGCAGGTTACGGTGTTGTGATGATAACGCTCGATGGTCTGATGTTAAAACAAATGGTTAAGCTGGACTTTAAGGCCTCCGATAACGAGACTGAGTACGAGGCACTCTTAGCAGGCTTGAGGTTGGCGAGAACGCTTCAAGTAAGGAAGCTCCAGATCTTTATAAATTGATAACTTATTGTTTGCTATACCAAAGGGGAGTTTGCACAAGTGAACGAATGGATGATAAGTTATTGTAACTTGGCAGTCGAGTTGCTTAAGAAGCTAGAAGACTACTCGGTCAATTATATCCCTAGAAGTGAGAACAAAATGGCAGATGCACTGGTAGTCGCATCATCCGCTCGCTTTGAGAAGGGAGTTGTTTCATGAGATTGTTAGTCAATCATCCATTGAGGTTGAGTCAAAAGAATGTATGGTTGTAGAGTTAGCGTAGTGCTGGATCGACCCCATTCTGGTATCTGACAACAGGCAACCTTATTGTAGATAAGTTGGAGGCATAGGGAATTAAGAGAAAGTTGTAAAGGTTTGTCGTCATTGATAGTCAGCTGTACAAGCTCTCAGTCGGAGAAGCGTTGTTGAAATACGCTATGCCAGAAGAAGCAGTGGACATACTGAAGGCCATACACTCAGGTGACTGTGGAAATCACTCTGAAGGAAGATCCTTGGGGGTTAAGGTAATTACATAGGGGTATTTTTGGCCTCGCATGATTGCGGATGCAACCAGTTATGCTCGAAAGTGTGAAGCATGCTAGAAGCATTGAACATAATTGGAAAGCTACCTAAGGCACTAGGAGGAATGGAATATGTGTTGCTGGCTGCTGATTTCCATACGAAATGGGTCGAGGCCCAAACCTATAAGTCGATTAAGGTAGAGGATGTGAAGAAGTTCCTTTGGAGGAATATTATTTGCTGTTTTGGGATCCCAGGGGATATAGTGACTAATAATGGAGCGTACTTTGAATGTGTTGAGTTAAAGGATTTTTGTGAGAGGTATGGGATTCGACAACACCTAGCATTAGTCTACTATCCCCAAGGTAACAGTCAAGCAGAGTGAACAAACCAGTCAATCATTAACAATTTGAAGAAGAAGTTGAAAGCAAGGAAAGATACATGGGCAGAAGAGCTCTATCGTGTCCTATGGGCTCATAGGATGACCAAAAGAACCCCAACTGGTGAATCCCCATTTGCTATATCTCATGGAGTTGAAACTATGATCCTGACTGAGATAATAGTGCCAACAATAAAAATGCAAATGGTGGACCAAGCAGTGAACGACAAGATACTTGTGCTTTGTGAAGATTTGACAGAATAAAGAAGGACGTATACAATGATTAGGCTCAAGCGTTATCAACAGTAAATCTTTCAGGAGTATGCAAAGAGGGTTCGACCAAGAAGTTTTCTGGTCAGGGATAAAGTCCTAAGGCAGGTCCAACCAGTGACAAGGGAACCAAATGCAGGAAAGCTCGTAGAAAGTTAGGAGGACCCATACATGGTCATTGAAGTTATCAGAAAAATGTTTCTACAAGCTGAGGAAAGACCATAGAGGGACCCTTCACCAAGCACAAAATACCTCAAATTTGAAGTTATTTATTTAATAAGTTTAGTTTTTTTTAATTAAATGATGAAGTTTAGATGTAAACTTTGATCGACCTTCTTCTGGTCGACCTTAATGAATCCGCTAGATGAGCATTCTTTTGTAATTGAAATTTTATTTAGAAGTAACCACTGAGCGACCCTCTTTCGATCGACCTTAGTATTTAAGTCGAGCAAAAAAAAAGGTCAAATTGTGCATGACGACACTCAACCGCGAAACGTTTAAAGCTCAAATTAATATTATTCCCCTTAATCACGTTCCTCGATACATGGTCAATAGGAATAAGGGGGGAGGGATATATATGGTACCGTATCATTTAAAGTATTTGAAGTATTTGAAGTATTTAAAGTAACTGAAGTATTTAAAGTCTTTTGAAGATTAGAAGTATTGAAGATATTGAAGAAGCAACATGATAGGAAGTCCTCGAGGAAAACTCCTAAAGTCAAAAATATTAGTAGTAAAATCAACCGCCAAATAACAATGGTCGACTCATAGGTTTGCTCCCTTGGCGAGGGAAAACCTCATATGAACCAAACATGCGTTAGAAGGGAACTAAGATTGTTAGAATCTTGATACTGCCAGTAGAAATAATATTTAAAATGCAAAAAAAAAAGGTCAAACATTTGATGCATTTGATTTTAATTGAAGTATTGACGTATTTTAATTATTTAAAATATTTTAAAGTTTTAAAGTATTTGAAGTCGACCGTATTTGCATCGTTCAAACATTTGATGCATTTTAATTATTTGACATATTTGATGTATTGATGTACTTGAATTATTTGAATATTTTGAAGTTTTGAAGTCGACCGTATTTGCACTGATCGAGTATTTGTTGCATTTAAATTATTTAAAGTATTTAAAGAAGACCGTATTTACACCGATCGAGCACCTAGTGCATTTGAAGTATTGATCTATTTTGAATTATTTAATTGGTGCATTTGAAGTATTTAAAGTATTTTGAACCTTTGAAGTATCAAACAAGAAGTAAAATTACCAAACATAAGACGACTTCATTAAAGTTAAACAAAAAACCCTTTATAAGGGATACATATAAACCTTCTTATGAGGTCCCGAAAGTATTTTGAGAAGGAGGATCCCAATGTGCTCGAACACTAGCCTGAGAGGCAGTGTAGCAGTTCTTCCAATCCTTGGCTTCATAGCCTTGGCAGTCGGCCAAATTGGGGCAACCACTATATCCACCTTATCTAGAATAAGCTGCTGCTAGTCGACCGAGAGGGCGCTCTATTGAAAGCCAAGTCTGTGGTACTTTGCCTTAGTGAGCTGGACTTCGCTGTAGTAATACAACTGCATCCCCTTGCGAGCAACCTCAAACTTAGCCTTTTCGTTTGAAAGGTCGTCCTCCAACTTCTTAATATGGGCCTGAGCAGTGACCAGGTCGGTTGTGAGAACCTTAACCTTGCCAACGAACTCGACTAATTTCCTCTCTCTAGGCTCAGCCTTAGCTGAATTCTTTGCCAACTGCTTCTCCTGAAGCTCAATTTTTGCCTCGAGCTCCTTGATCTTGCTCGACTTCATCTCATAGTCAACATGAATGGCCTCATGATTAAGATCGAGTACATTCTGAAGGCGGTAACCCATGATGGCATTTGCAGTTGCGCTCTGTATAAGAGGAAAATAATAAAGTAAGTTTCAAAATATAACAGGCCGAACAAGAAGGGAAGGTTAAACAATAGAAAAACTAACCTTCTGGGCAGAGGCCTGGGAGTAGTGGAAGATCTCCAAGGGTTGACCCTACTCCCAATTTCAGCATCCATGGCCATGCAGGAGCCGCTTGCCATGAGTTGGCTGACCTAGTTGGATTCGAGTATCGAGTCAGCCTCAAATAGGGTCTTCTTTTAGTACCCATGATAAGGAGCATAGGGAATGATAAATTTGGGTTGACCCTTGAGCACATTCAACTCCTTCCTATGGGTATCAGAGAGGAGGTCGAGATCCCCATGGGAAGTAAACTCCTTCAAACGATCAAAAATATATATCCCGCGATTGTCCAAAGTGCCAAACTTATAGTTCAAAAATGGCATATGGGGCTAGAGGAGCTCGATCATATCCGGAGGTAGGGGATGACGGTTAATAGGAATGGTCAGGGTCTCGTCCTCGGCGGTATATACTATTTTATGTTTCTTCTGAGACCGAGTGCGAGTCCCCGAGCCATCAGCGGTCGACCTTTGTGCCCTCTTCTTCTGTGCAGTAGCGGTCGACTTCTCAATAGCCACCGCTTGAGTAGGCTCATTCACCGGTGGAGTTGAGTGCTCAGTTTATTGGATCAGCCCAGGCTCCATTCCCAACAAGGCGCTGAATTCATCATGAAACTTTTCAGCCATGTGGGCAGCGATGGTGAGTTTTCGAGGCTATATAGCTTGGAGAACGATTTGGAAGTCCCTGACTTTTGTCACTCGCCCGGGATGAATGTCTTCGGGGTAAGAAGATGGCATTTTCTTCAGGATGATCGGCCTGATGAAGTCGATTCGGGACTTTACTTCAAATTTGGTGAGGAACCGTTGGCGTCTGTCTTGGTCGAACACTACAAAAAGAGCTTGATTAGAGTGACAGACAAACAAGTATTTGCATTAAATAGTGTAAGTATTTAAATTCTTTTACCGTAGACACAGAAGCTGTTGGGGATTGGGAACTTTATGCAAACATCACGGTCAACCCATTTACCAACGACCTTGAGCAGTCGATCGATCCACCAGGTGTCCGATTTTGGTAAATCCACGAGGATTCTCAAGTCTTGGGAGACAGCTTGGAAGTGGTAGGTCATTTATTTGTACGGGTTGTTGTTTGAAGGGTTCTTATTGAGCATGTAGCACAAAATTAGCTTAAGCAGGTCAAATTGAAAGGTCGAGTTCCTCTCACTTAGGGAAATGATGTGGTAGAGAAGCCTGCACCCGTTAGTATTCAGTTGTGAAGGAGCTATTTGGTAGAAGTTAAGTACTTGGGCGATAAAGGGGTTTAAGGGGAACCTAACGTTTTGAAATTGGGGGAGGGCAAAGAAGAAGGTGTCCGCCTCAGCGATACGAGGATCGACCCGGTTAAATGGTCCCATTTCAGCCAGAACGACTGAATTTCCTCATAGTACTAAGATACTACCTAAAGACAATATAGGTATAGCACATAGTCATACAGGTGTACACAACCATGTATGTTGCCAGGCAAATGCATTTATAACCATA
>JAUMHK010428214.1:0-10907 GCA_032362305.1 Paeonia lactiflora | reverse complement strand
CATACTAGTATAATACTATATAGGTATTTTCTTAATTATTTTCCTTATAATATTATATTATTATAATGTATGATATTAGTATATATGAATATACTATATGGTATACTTAAATACCATATATGTATATCATATGTATAAATACTCATATCTTATGATATTATAATATTATAATAATATTTATAAGTTGATTTTCAAAGATTTGACTTTAAATAGTAACTTTGACTTTTGATTTCAAAGAGTTGACTTTTGACTTTGAATAGTTAACTTTTGATTTTAAAAGGTTGACTTTTGACTTTTGAATTTGACTATTTGACTTTGAATTTTGAGTATTTGACTTTTGATTGTGAATATTGATGTTGACTTTTACTGTTGACTTTCATTGTTCACTTTTATTGTTGACTTTTACTATTTGACTTTTACTTTGACTTTTAATTTGACTTTCATTTTGAATGATTATGTACACATACGATATACTCATAATGTATATACGATGTTAAAAATAATCATCCTTGACTTTGCACGTATTTTCATGTAGTCTCATATCCTTTCACACATCGTATTTTGACTTCATTCTTTCGACTCCGATGTGTCTTGAATCCTGCATAACATTATCCATGTTGAGTCCATGTTTGCTTCATCTTATTTAATTGATTATGTTCTTATACTGTATTTCCATTCTAGGTCTTGTTCTCAATCCAGCTGAGGTGTTGCTCTCCTGATTTACACTATTTGCTTATTCTGCACTTATTACTTTTAGGTGGGGGATAAAAGCTTTTCTCCATTCTAGATTGCGATTTATATTAATACGTGAAAAATATTTTTATACTTGGTGGGACCCAATCCCTCCTTTCAAAACAACGTACTTCCCATCACATTTCAATACCACAAATTTGGTTATATACATTGAGTGCAAAAGATAAAATTTGTTAACATAAAATGTTGATTCGGCTTACCTAACTAAAGGTTTGCTACGATTGTTCGACCTTCCTTGAGAACAAAGGAAGTGCTAGGGTATTCGGCTAGCTATGACTAAAATTTAATAATGAATTTGATCTAATGCCCAAAAGCATATATGATTTTACTTGTGGATGTTTTATTCCAACCTTTATGATATTTACACTGACATTTAAAAAAAAGCTATTATATATACTCTATAGTTTTAAAACTCCACCACGAGTATGAACGATGATACTCACCCTGTACATACCTCTTTTCTGTATTTTGTATGTACTGGGCCCCATAGTGATGATGTTCCAGATGAGAATTGATGTTCAAGGTTTGTAGATCTTGTTGATGCAGAGCTTAGAGGGCTTGCATTCTTTTTGGAGATTTTGCTATTTTTGTTGTTGTTGTTGACTTTTTGGGCTGCGACCCGAGACTATGTATTTGTGTTGACACTATACCTTGAGGTTTATATATTACTGTTATTTTGATTACCATCTGGATCATTATCACATTCACAACCTGGATTCTGCACTGTTCGGTGTTAGCTAAACAGTCCAGAATTTGGGGGCGTGACACTCATTTACTTAATTTATTTAAGATGGCTATCATTGGTGAGGGATTATCCACCTCAAGACCACCATTCTTTGATGGAACCAATTATAGCTTTTGGAGATGAAAAATGATGTTCTTTCTTAAGACTATAGATATTCAGTTTTGGGATGTTATCACAAACGGTGGAGTTAGACATTCGACTACCATAGATGGAGTAATTATTGTTACTCCGTATGCTAATTGGACACAACTTGATAAAGAAAATTGCAAGGATGCTGATAAATCCATGAATCCCTTGCTTAGTACCTTGTCTATTAGGGAATATGCTAAATGTCCATATGTGAGACTCCCAAAGGACTTTGTAATACCCCGCTAATTTTTAAATAATTATTTTTCCAAAAATTGGGGTATGTTTGAAATTTTTATTAGATACGAGTTTTAGTTGTAATTTTTAAAATTTAATTGGGTATTAATTGGATTGGATCTAAATTTTGAATTTAAATATTATTTTTCATTCATTAGAATTATTTAATTAAAAAATTCCAACATAAGTATCAAAACTTTGCAGTTTAAAAGCCTTGAAGAAAGATACAAGAGAATATTTGGGAACTCAAAAGAGTTCAAGTATTAGTAATGGGAATCATGACATTAGTGCCTAGAAAGGATTCAAGGTCTTTTACATTGAAGAAGTTGAAGGAGAATATTTAATTTGTCTCTAACTTCTCCTCGATAATCGATAATGTCATTGTCGATTATAAAAGAGAAGCTAGAGCCTTGAAAGAATTTTGATTTGCCTATGACTTCTCCTCAATAATCAATAGTAAATTATCGGTTATCGATATAAGTTAGAGCCTTTAAAAAATTGATTATATTGTCTTCGATAATCCACATAGACATTATCAATTATCGAGAACAAGTCAGAGACTTTGGGAATTTTTGGTGCTATCATCTTTGATTATCGACAATAAAGGAATTCCCCATATTTGATTATAAAGCACAAGTCAGGACATTATAAAGTGTTCATTGCTTCTACCTTCAATAATAAACAAGAACCATTCTTGCTCTCCTTGATTATCGACCTAGTCCCAGATAAAGATCTGGAAAGTGAACCTGTTTTATTTCACGTAAATTGAGAATCTTTTGTCATTATAAGTTTTAAATTATAATTAAGTATTTAATATGTGAATTAACCTTTTCATAATATTATATTGTTAGTCCTCTAAACCAATTATTAATGTAGATAACATACTCATTTGGTGGTTGAAGAAAATGACGAATAGGGCGATGATTTGA
Organism: Paeonia lactiflora; assembly: GCA_032362305.1. Classification (NCBI taxonomy): domain Eukaryota; kingdom Viridiplantae; phylum Streptophyta; class Magnoliopsida; order Saxifragales; family Paeoniaceae; genus Paeonia; species Paeonia lactiflora. The sequence goes on along the minus strand of JAUMHK010428214.1, from coordinate 8,117 downwards.
TAGCATGATGGTATCCTAAAAGAGTTATGTATTGTTAATTATTGTTTTATTATTTTATGGTTATTTCGATTATGATGGTTATATGATAGGATAATGGTTTCATGATAAACATTTTCTATACATTTTTCTGAAAGAATATTAATTTCAAGTTGATTTTAAAACGTAAATAAAATATTTTATGCATAATATTTTTGGATGCATGCTGTGATTATAACCCCCACGCTTAATGTATTATATCGATACTCGCCCCTTTAAGTTTAAAATTGTTTGTATGTATTGGGCTATAGACCCGAATCCCATAGAAAGCAAACAAGTCCAGGATTTAGTATGCGTGCTTAGGGGAGCATTTACGCAAGGAGCAAAGGAGTACTCAAGAGAAGGTTGGAAGCTCGTGGAGTTTCCATTAGTCTAACTTGTGTTCATTAGAATTTCATAATTGATTTATGAATATATTTTGGTGTACTGTTGAAGGTTGGATGATTTTATTATAATAATGTGAACTTTTATTGTGGAGTGTTATGTTATGTTGTTCTATTGATGAACTTGTACTTTACATATTAGAAATCATACTATTTGGCCTTTGGTTATTCCTTTAACCTGACATCAAATCTCGAGCTTGGTTATCTATTTGATAAGAACCGTTGTCCAAGTTTATAGAGCATGACACATCCTAAACACATCGATAATGATTTATGAGACATCTTTTTGGAGAAAAGGGACAATAAGATATATCATATGCATATAAAAATTAAATCCTTGTATATATTAATTAGGATTAGATCTTATCTCTCCAAATATTAGATCCACACATATCCGAACAAACATCCTTATGATATCCATTACACTCTATTAATTTGAAAACCTAACCCCAACATGTATTGAAATTATAACCAACCTCTTTTTTTAGATTAATGGTGTTTACGTAGGTTGAAAATGATCAAGGGAGTGGAGGATCATTATAGGAGTTTGAGTAACCGAAGTTGGTGACGAAGGTAGGGTAGTGGAAAAAGAAATCATAAACTTTTTTATGAAGAGAATTAGGTTTTTGTGATCTAATTGAATTTGATTTTGGGTTTATATTTTATTTTAAATAATTAATATTTTTAGTTTTAAAAAATGTATACTAGTTCTTATTCAAGGTAGGATAATCCTAAACTCATTATACATATAACTTAAAGGGTGATTTTGAATATTCATGATATATTATTGATGACATCATACAAATTAGATGACAGATGGACGATGGTTACCCTCAGGTAGGTGAAGTGTAAAGGAATCCTCTCTTCAAGGAAGTTTAACTCAATTTTTGTGGCGTGGGACAAGTAATGTGTAATTTTGGGTCACCTACAAGTAATATGTAATTTACTTCTTTACTAAAATAAGGAAATAACAAATCTGTCACTCCTAATCAAGGTTCAATTTTTTCTAATTACAAAGTTTAAGACAAAAATCCAAAACAAATGAGTCTAGAAGAAGAAAAAGAAAAATTACATTATAAGGGAATGATAAAACTTTATTCACATAACATATAATATCTATTAAAAGTCAAAAATACCCCTCATGTTAGTATATTTTAAATAATTAAATCATCTCACCTATTTGATGGTTACATTAACATTGAGGTATAGTCCAGTTGATATCGGTATGACATTAAATTTTAAGAAATCAATCAGGGTTCAAACTGATGGGTGGGTTGTGGGTGAGGGTGTTTATCAACTTAGTTGAGTTATAATTTTAAAAGAATTTATTATTACATTTCTACCCTTTTATAAAAATCACGAGTACAGCCTAACCCACACTTGCCAAACCTTTTGATACCCACCTTTTGATTTTGGGTTTTTATTTTATTTTAAATATCTAATATTTTAAATTTAAAAAATGAATACTAGTTCTTATTCAAGATAAGATAATTACAAACCCATTATACATATAACTTAAAGGGTGATTTTGGATATTCATGACATATTATTGACGACATCATAAAAATAAGATGGCACGTGGACGACAGTTACCCTCAGGTAGGTAAAGTGTAAAGGGATCCTCGCTTCAAGGAAGTTTAATGTAATTTTTGTGGCATAGGATAAGTAATGTGTAATTTTGGGTCACCTACAAGTAATATTTAATTTACTTCTTTACTAAAATAAGGAAATAATGAGTATGCCACTCCCAATAATTCATAGTTAAGGCCCAGTTTATTATAATTACAAGGCTTAAAACAAAATCTAAAACAAACAAGCCAGGAAGAAGAAAAAGTGAAAAATACATTATAACGAAATGACGAAACTTTATTCAAGGAACACATAATCTCTATTAAAAGTAAAAAAAAACCTCATGTTAGTATCCTTTAAATAATTAAATCATCGCATCTAATTGAACGTTACATCAGCATTGAAAGCCCAGTTGGGATCCTGTAGGAAATTAAATTTTAAAAGAGTAAAGCTATTTTGATCCCGTACTTTACTATTTTGATCACACATCAAATTTTTAGGAGGGCCTAACTCTTATATTACAAGTTTAAATTAAGAAATTAAATACTATATTTTGCGTTACTTTTCGATAGCTACAAATTAGTAATTTTGAATTTTTTTATTTGAATTTGGTAAGATGGTCTAGAGTATTAATTTCACTAAAATCTTTTATAATTTCACGAGTACAGCCTAATCCACACTTGCCAAACCTTTTGATACCCACCAAATCTCCCCCAACTGGGCCCAATTTCATAACCAAACCTTGTACGTTCACATCCGCCTACAAACACGATAACAACAACACATTGTTAATTTTACACAAGACCCCAACAAAATCTCAATGGGATTGTAGCTTCAGTTCATGAAGATTCAAAGTTTTAGTCATCGGTCTCGTGCGAAAATTATGAGCATTGTCTTTGGAAGAGTCGCAACTTGGGTAAGGATGTTAAGTTTTGTTGATGGTATAATTCTTGTTGTTAAGTTGTTTGATAATATGTCTCTCCAGGGCTGTTATGCTTTTTACCTTGTGGTTAATGCTAAAATGCTTGGTGCGTTTTGGATGATAACTCTCTGACTCTCTGTGTGAAAATGTACAATTGCCCAAACCAGTGGTGTACCGAGACAATTGCCCAAAATGACATCCAAACAATATGTTCATTTGTTTATCTCTCTGCTTTTCATTCATTGAAAGGAGTTTTGTCTAGGGTTTCCACAGAGCTTTCCAAGTATCAATTATGCAAACATCCTTTAACTCCTCACAAGAATATAGGTAATTTGTTTGAAATTGCAAACATCAGCAGTCATTTGTAACTGCTGACATGCCCTACATTCATAACTGTTTTACTCGAAGACAGTTATGAATTATTCCATCCTAAATCTTCAAAACAGAAGGGAAATAATCCAACTTGGATAAACATTTAGGTCACATCCCATATATTGGTTAAGGAGGTTCACTATCAATCTCAGAATTGTATGTGCTCATTCAGTAAACAAGTAATCCATTTTAGGGAATTCGTACAGCTAATGGAACCGAACTCATTATTGTCCAAAACACAAAGCTTGGCAAAACTATGTCCTGCTTTTATAAATAACCAAGAAATCTGGAATCACCCAAGAGCAGCAAAGGGTTTTAGCAGCTATTCCTTGAACATAAAAGTTCATGCGTTCCAGGGTCAAAACTGTAAAAGTATCACCCACCCCATGGTTGCATTCGCATCTGCGTTGAAAAGCTGGTCTAAGTTGTTAAACACGAAAACAACAATACATTTTCATTACTTTGCTAATTTTATACAAAAACCAACAAAACCTCAATAAAAATTGAAAGAGAAAGAAAAAAGGAATACACAACTCCTTCTCCTACTGAATCTAAAAAGGAATACACAACTCCTTCTCCTACTGAATTTATTCCTCCTCTCATATTCTATCTTCTTTTTGAAGATAATCCTTCTAAGAGTGACAAAACTCCCCTTAGTATTCATTTTAGTTCAATTTTTTCTTCTTTTCCTAACTTCCCTAAGATGATGGAAGAATAAGAATACCTCCATCATCTTAGTATTCATTTTAGTGCGTTTTGGATGATAACTCCGTGACTACCTGGATAGGATAGAAAATGTACAATTGCGCAAACCAGTACGTTTAATTTCAAATATGATAACAAAATAATATGTTCATTTGTTTATCACTCTGCTTTTCATTCACAACTCGTAAGTTTGTTGTAACCTAAACTTGTTGACGGCAGAAAATTAACAGAAAAAATTAACAGAAAAGGAACTATAGGAAAGCCTCTTACGCCAAACGAAAGAAACAACACTGGAAAAGAAATGAACACCTAATTTAATCATGCTGATTTTAAGGTTGGTTATAACTGTTTTTACCACTCTATATATAACTGTTTTACTTGAACTGCCTTCTTATTCGTGCACCATTTGCGCCTAGTCTTCATTGAAATTCAAGGTAAAATCCCTAATTACAAAAATTGGAAACAATTCTCTCAATTGCTATGCCTTTTCTTGATCACTACAACCCACACTTCCCAAATCTTCAAAACACAAGTGATTAAGGAGGTTCACTATCAATCTCAGAATTGTATGTGCCAATTCAGTAGACAAGCACTCCATTTTAGGGAACTCGTACAACAAATGAAACCGAACTCTTCAATATCCAAAATGCAAAGTTTGGCAAAACTATATTCTGCTTTCATAAATCTAATTTATCAAACACGAAAACAATAATACATTTCCATTACTTTGTTAGTTTCACACAAAAACCAACAAAACCTCAAGAAAGTTATAGCTTCCGTTCATAAAGATTCAAAGGGTTTAGTCTGCGAAAATTATGAGCATTCTCTTTGGAAGAGTCGCAACTTCAGTAAGGATGTTAGTTCTTCTTGTTAAGTTGTTTGATGAAATGTCTGTCCAGGCTGTTATGTTTTCACCCTGTGGTTAATGATAAGATGCTTTAATAGTATGTTCTGGATAGGATAGAAAATGTACAAATTGAATTACATACATGGGATGATATTCTCTGACTCTGTAGTGATGTTAGTATGCCCTGTTGTGAGTGCAACCGCCAGTATACTACTGGTTGTCAGATTCAGATGGGCCTTTAGGACTAGGGAAAACTTCTGTTGACTATATGTACTTGTATTTAACTCTGAGAATCTAGGAAAAAAGAACGAGCTGCATTCTGGTACAAAAATAACAATCAAAGGCATAAACAATGTTTCAAAGTAGCAGATTTAAAATCTAGGAAAATAACAATTAAAAGCATATCATATATTATCCATTGTTTCCTTCACATTAAATCTAAATCTTTGTCCACTTTCCTATTCTAATCCCAACGAGTTTTTTTTTGGCTACAAGACAGATACAATTCCTCTTCAGCATGTAGAAGAACACAGATACTATTAGTATAGTTATCTTTTCTGAATTGAGAAATTCAATTTGGGGTTTGATTTTTCTTAGCTGTGCACCGCCCCTTTTACAATAATAGACCATTTCAGCATCCTTAACTTTTTGGATGTTTCCAAATGAATGCCCTTTCTTAACAGCAAGTGACAAAATAGTAGCATATTTTTTTTCATGTTAGCATCTCGTAGCATTAATGCTGATTGTCACATCACAACACCATCAGACTATCTTTGTTGTTGAAAAAAAAGATCCAATAAACTCTCATAAAACATATCCATGAAATATTTACTAATTTACCCATAATCCTGTCTCTATATATATCCCATCCCCAATTCAGTTTTCCCACACCCAAACATTAACCACACAATACAAGAGCAGGAAAGGGATTATGAAGAAGCAAATTTATTCAAGTGGGTCTCTTCTCATATTGTTTCTTCTTCTTGTTCCAAACTGTTTTAGTGTTGAAGCTTGGTCTTCCAGGAAACAAGGTCAGCCTTACAAGCATTCCCCAAAAGTGAGCCACCATACAAAGGCAACTTTGACGCTCAACAGTTTTCAGAAGGGTGGGGATGGTGGCGGGCCATCTGAATGTGATAACAAGTACCACTCTGACAACACGTTGGTAGTTGCACTGTCAACGAGATGGTTCAATAATGAAAAGAGGTGCTTAAAACACATTACCATCCATGGCAATGGACGGAGTGTGAAGGCCATGGTGGTTGATGAGTGTGATTCCTCTGCCGGATGCGCTAACAATATTGTTGATGCCTCTAAAGCTGTTTGGAAGGCCTTGGGAGTGCCAAAAAGAAACTGGGGAGAATTGAATATATATTGGTCCGATGCTTGATTTCTTCTCTTCCTGTTGTTTGGTGTATGAAGTTTAAACTTTTTTTAGTTAAATGATATTTTTTTCCATCTCTCAACTGTATCATGTACTTTGTCATTCATGTTATTTTTTGTTTGGGTAGATATTTTTGTTCTTGTTTCTTAATTAAAGTTTTTTAAACTTAACTTTTGAGAGTTCTTAAACTCTCGTAGAAATTTTGTAAAGGTCAACTTGTTTATGTATGCTCAAATCAGTTAATTCCAATGGTACAAGTCCCACAATTGCAACTAAACATGGTTTCAATGGCCTTCAAAATTTGCCCATACGGTGAAGTCCCCAACAAGTTAAAGGCATCCCTATTTATCAGCGAATAGGGATGGGCAGGTACCAAGCCTTGTCCAGGGGCGGCTCTAGGATTTTAGATGCAAAAAAAAAACTTATATCTTCAAATGGCTTTCATAACCGAGAATTGAACTCTAATCTAGTCTATGCAAAACTAAAGTAAATACCAACTGAGCTACACTACACTATTGTCCTTTTTAATGCATTTTTGGGTAATCTACATATATAGTATATACATATATACATATATAATTCTATGCCCTTAATTAATTTTCAAAAAATTTGATGCCCGACACATTTGTGTCAATTGTCTAATGGTAGGGCTGACCCTGCCTTGTCCCGACACTGTTTTAGAAAAAATTGTCGCACTAAAACAAAATCTCATTCCATCTACCTTGGTTCCGCCCGAACCCATATTTACTTTATTTTTTATTCTTTTTTTTCTTTTCATACAATTATTATTAATATTGTATTTACCCTACCTTGGTTCCGCCCGAACCCATATTAACTTTGTTTTTTATTCTTTTTTTTCTTTTCATACAATTATTATAAATATTCTATTTACCCCAAATAGGTAATGCTTGATAATAAACCCTATGACCCTATAGGTATATCTCAGACAATGCTTGATAATAAACCCTATAACCCTAGATGTCATTTAACGAGGGTATTAGGGATTGGACTCGCATATACCTATAGGCTAAGGATGGAGGGGTCATAAGCACTCAGGCAATGTTTGATAATAAACCCTATAACCCTAGGTGTCTGTACAAAAAGGGAATGTATAACTTGATAATAAACCAACCCCATAACCTTAGGTGTCGAGTACAAAATGGGGATGCACGAGAGGCGAGGCTTTAAGTGACCGACAGACATCTAGCAGGCCCAGATGTAGGAAGCACTACCCTTCAAACCCCCCCTCAGGGGAGGCAACGCGGGATCTTGCAAAAGACACTTTCTTGGGCTGATTTCAATCTGCCGAGCGTCACTTACCCCGAGCGTGGGAGCGAGAGTTGATATGAACCGTGGATCCGTGTTAAGTGGGCATCAACGGCTGAAGAGAAGAGGATGGGTTTTAACCCGTTTTCAACCCGGTTGGTGAAGGGTATTGTGCGGGCAGCCCCATGTTAGTGAGTTTATGTATGATTTTTAAAAATCAGATCTTTTGTGTTGAAAGCATCGATTTTGTCACTTCTGCGATTTCAGTTGAAACCGAGCGGGTTGGTCTGATTTTGAATCAAATCTCGGAGACGATCTGTAATAATTCTCCGACATCGTGTCCGTTGCCGCCGACGTCGTCGTTTAGTACTGTCAAAACCAGTGTAAGTGCAAATATTGTTTTAGTTACATGTGTAATATCCCTCAAATTTTGAACTAATTTAAACTTTTATTACTATTCATTTAATTACTAAAATGCCACTAATGCCTCATAAATTACCATTTTGCCCTCCAACATTCAAAATCATTACTTTCAATTTTTCATACACTCAAAATGATATTTATAATCCAAAAATAATTTCTATTAAATTTTTAAACTCTAAAATAAATATTTTCTTAATTATAATATGTAAT
>JAUMHK010427103.1:0-10918 GCA_032362305.1 Paeonia lactiflora | reverse complement strand
CGTGCTTGGGGCAGTTGTACCAACTCAGCCGAGTCGTACATTGGAGGAATGTATAAAACTTTATTTATATATTACCTATATGTATCCCGTACTCGTTATTACCATTATTTGCTTATTATATCTTTGCGTGTATTATTATATTATTAATTTGGTCTGATGTCGATCTTAAGATGGTCGAAGTGGTCATTCTTAAACTCTCTTGTTTGCGGGATTAACATCGAGAGCTTAGGCGAGTTGCTCTCTTATGTTATCCATTATTTGTTCAGGTGCCGAGTTGACTCAATCCTCGGTTCACCCTTTTGTATGCATGGACTCTGGATTAACATCGGAGTTCTGTTATTTAAATTTAGGACTAATCGGGTAACTTGTTCGACTATCTGCAGTGACCTGTACCCTAGTGTGGGAAATAGTTTGTTGATGGTGTTTATGGGCGGAGTCTCACTGTAGGTTATGTTGTTTATGTTCCTCGGGAAATAACAATAAGATGACTCCTAAGAGTCTTCCATTATAGATTTGATTTTCGTATTATAATGAGATGACCTGAATGGCGGTCTCAAATAATCATTTCTCCTGTATGTCTCTGTTATGGCTTTAGGAGAGCCTTAGATTAATTATTCTAAACTATCTGGTCAGTCGATCACCCGAGTAGCTCTAGACGAGCATTCTCGGTGTACACGTGAGGGAGTTAGCAGTCTTCTTAGGATTCTTAGGATTTTCTATACCGAGATGACTTGCACGAGTTGCCTCCGTATTTCCACTCTGATATGTGTTCCATTATTGGTATGGCTTGGATGAGCATATCTTTCTAAATGAGGGTTAAAATGTTTCTCTGTGTGGTTCATATCTGGTTCGTAGTTTCTTACTTAGGATTGGGTGAATTTACTGGGATGGCTTGCATGAGTCTAAACCTAGTTAGCTCGATTATGATTCGAGAATCATTAAATACCTGGGGTAGGGATCTTCCTAGTATTCAGTATCGTTATGTTTGATTAGTTAATTGATAAATGATTATTGTTTACTGTGATGACGAGGATGATTATAATTCAACGGTGATTGTGATGAGATGTTGGAGTTCGATATTAAGATAGAGTTGTTATGAGATCTTTTGTTGGGAGACTTGCTTAGTTCAGTCTCTGAGTTTTGTGCTTGTGAGGAATGACTTTTGAATCCTTTGGGTTACCAATGGTGGGTGAAGTCCCCCAAGTTCACCCAAATGATGGAGATCATCTTTCCTCTGGGAAACATGATAACTATCCTGAGTATTCTTCACTGTTAACTCCACTTACGCCGAATCATGATTAATGGCTCACATGGTGGTTATAAGTGAAGATCTTCCTGAATATTCTCCACCAACAACCTACTTTAACATGTAAAGGTTAAACGGAGATTTCAGGCGAAGGCTATCCTTAGCAACCATTGGTATATTTCTTATTCTAATCATCGAGACGGACACATTGTCCCTTCTCTAATCGCCATGATCTCGATCGTTGAGATGGACACATAGTTCCTTCTTCGATCATCTATTGTCTATTGTGACTTCGATCGTCGATACGGACACATAATCCCTTTTTCGATCATCTGTTGTGTATTGTGACTTTGATCGTCAAGACAGACACATAGTCCATTCTCCGATTATCTGTGATACATTATGATCTTGATCATCGAGATGAACTTATTATTCCTTATTTGATCATCGATAGTTCATTTTGATTCTGATCGATGAGACGGACGTGTTGTCCCATCTCTGATCACCTATCATATTTTATGATTCTGATCGTAGAGACGGATGTATTTTCCCTTCTCTGATCACCTATTATATATTTGGGATCTCAATTGTTGAAATGAATGTATTGCTTCTTCTTCGATCTTCTGATATACATTTTAATGGTGTTACTGATCGCCAAGGTGGACTGGTATTCCTTCCTTCAATCTCCTATGTATATATTATGATGATGATTTCGATCGTTGAGACGGACGGGTAGTCCCTTCTTCGATCCTTAGGGCATATGTGATGATTTTGATATAAGACTTGAGATGAGTACGAATATTACGATCTCTTCCTCTACCACGTTTTACGTTTAGGAACCATGTAATCGATGTATCACCGATAGCATTTCCTATTGGACTCTCACCCAATTCGACAATGTATAATGATATTTTGCTCGATAATTCATGATTATAAATTTTGATTAAATATCATGCGGGATCCTTAGAGCTTTATGCTCTAATGCAGATTCGATCTCACATTGGGAACCCCGACATTTCCCAAGGGAAATTGTTGGGTGTTTCCTTCACGCTCCTGTTGAGATTGAGTTAACCCATGAGGTGTTATACACTCATTCTCTGAGCATTATAATGTCGGGATTGCTAGATATATACATCTAGCTTATGTGACCCTGTTATGTGATATTTGATACCTTTGTGATGATCATGTGATATGTGTTATGGGTAGATTTGTACCTTGTTGCTTTATTCTCTAGACTCGGGAAGTCTATCGAGATTGTTGATCGTGATAGAGAGTCTCATGCATTGACTACGTTCACCTTGAGATTCAGGAATCTCGATGATTAGACCATAGGTTGGTCTCCCTTGTGGCATGCATCGTGGTATGCATATTAGTTATGTTAGTGAGACTCTCCCCTCTTTAGTACACCTTGTGACCATATGTGGACTGAGTGAGTTGTATGACGCTCTCCTTCATACTTACATTTAGTGTATTACCACGTGGACATGAGGATTTAAGTGGGTGGTTGGACACTCACACCAACATATATAATGCTGATCCGTGTTGTTCTCCACACAACTCAGGTACGTAACATTGGGTTTACGTAGTTCGGGCATTTGAGATATTCTCCTCAGGTAGTTGAAGATGCAGAGCAGCTGGATTGGACTTTGGATAGCAGTTATGATTGGATTATGGATATGGAGTACAACCAGATGGAACAGCTAGTGGAGATACACTGATAATTGGTGTACTCTTGTTATTTGATTTATGTTGTTTTGTTGTACTCAAGATGGCTATAACTATAAAGCCTACTTCCGAATGTAATAAAAAATAATTATTTATTTATAAAATGGAGATGTTCTTGCATATTGGTTCATGTTATTACATTTTAGCTATGTTATTGCACTTATTTTCCAGTTTGGCACATGTAAATGATTATTTATTGTTGCGCCCTCATGACTCAAATATTTGGAATTATAATTTAATTTTCTGAAATTCGGGTCGTTATAATTATTATATATTTAACTTCTCACTATTCATCTAAGATTTATATTATTTACATCGATTCATTCTTTACAACCAATTGAGTAAAAATCTTTAGGTTCTTTTAGATTAAATTTTTTTTTTTGTGGTGTGTAAATTGGTTCAATTGACTGACTCTTACGCAAACTAACTTAGCTTCTATACATATTCATATGACAGATTATTTTTTTAGTTACTAATAAAATTCCTAGAGAATCACATTGTACTTATAAAGTAGCCTTAGCCCGCGATGCCATGACTCGAGTATTAATCAAATTAATGGTATTCCTATTTCTATTAGTAGTATTGGGAACTCTTTTTACTAGGGTGTGCTTAATCCTAATGCTTATGTTCCTATAAATAATTTTAGGATATTTATAGATTTTGCAATGCAATTCTTGATTTAAAATGTTTATATGGACCTAGTTTGACAAACATTTGACTACTCAAAGTAGATTAATTAAGAGAGGTATATTCTTAATAACCGTTATTGTTTATTTAATTAGAATAGAGAGGATATTAATCATTTATTTTTAAATGTGGTTATGCATAAAAAGTGTGGTTTAAAGCTAGATATTTTTGAATTGATTCTCCAATAAGTTTTGAAGGTTCTATTTTTGATTGGCTTTACTTTTTTATTTTACCCCCTTCTGGTGCACATATAACCATGTTTAGTTGGCTAAGATTGCTTGTATAATTTGGTCTATTTTGAATGCTAAAAATTATTTTATATTTCATAAATTGTTTTACTTGGAGGAGTGCATTTACCTAGTATAATGCTTTATCTAATTTAAGTATCACCCATAAAATCTAGTGAGGAGTGCATTTACCTAGTATAATACTTTATCTAATCTAATGTGAAAAAATTAGGAGCGAGCTCCACATAGAATGGGAAAGAGGAAGTAAGGTGGGTGAGACATATATGATAGTGAAGCCAAGAAGGGTTCAAAATCATCTTTGCGCTTGGGGAAATGACGCAGCTAGTGAGGTACTAACCAAGGCGCGTCAATTGCTAGTTGAAAACTATTTACAAATCCCCTCTAAGGCTTGGGTTATGCTCGGGCCTTTGAGAATTTTTGGAAGGGCTCCCTCTAACACAGGGTAAAGCCCCACAATTCTAGTTGGAAGAGTTATTTTTGTTAAATGGTAAGTATAAAGTCCACCATCCACTCAATTGTTTATTTCTATTTTATTTTGAAGTGAAATTTTGTAATTAAAGGAGGACCCCAACTCTAGAGAGAGAAACTCTCGACCGAGAGAGAAATCCTTTGGTAGGAACCAAAAACTGACGAAGAAGATAGAGAAACACTTCAATTGGAGAAAACCGAAGAACTCTAAGACAGAGAGAAAAGTCCTTGATCGATTGTTCTTCCAAACCTGTACACCAGGGGTTGCCCTTCTTCTATAAGGTTGGTCGATTCTTCCCAATTCTGATCCGGTGTCTATCTTCAGATCGGTCTGTTACTTTCTAAGACCTGCGCAATTTGTGCATCTGAAAGCCTAATTTTGCATATAGGATTCGGGTCTTGCTTTCATTTGTTTTTCTTATTCAAAGGTTTGATTTTAATCGGGTGTGATTGACTCATTTCAGATCTCACCACTCTTGTCCCCTGCCTTAACCTTTATTCTTAGACTAAGGCGCCATTACTTGCTTGGTACCGGTTTAGGGCATGTTTCTAGTCTGCATGTACCAGATCTAGTTAGATTATGTGCTGTTTTCTTCTTTATTTTATCAGCTTGAGTTCTTCCCTTTGTCAGGGTCGAGTGATCTTAATATAGGACTCTAGGTCTTATCTTATTCCATTTTTTGGTTTCCAACCTTCAACAAGTCTTATACCTTTGACAGGCTGTTGATGTCAAGTTTCGTTCTCATACTTTTTGATTTATCGGCATATCTTCGCCACATGATCCAGTCATATAAAAAATTATTTTTCTCTAGCCATTAGTTCTTTATGCCAATGGAGGTGTTCGAGCTGATTCTCCACTAGGATTTGTCTTCTTGTTTACTTGCTTTGACAGAGCGAATTGTGAGATTTGCGTCTGTGTTCAGATCGGTCCGATCCTCTCTTAGATTTTCATGGTCAGAGGGCCTGTTCTCTCGTCTGTCGCTTTTGCATGTACCAGATCTAGTGGATTTCGTTCTGTTATCTTCTGATTTTATCAGCTTGTGTGTTTTTGCCATGAAGGCTTATACCTTGTTATTAGTTCTCAATGCCGGTGAAGGTCTTCAATCTGCTTCTCAGTTGGGATTTGGAGGGCTCATTTCATATCAGGTATGGATTACTATCTCTAATTTCCCTTGGGATCTAGGTAAATTTCTTCCTTCAGTAATTTTGATTTATTTCAGAAGACATAATCTCAATTTCCTTGAACGATATTGGTCGACTAATGTTTTGAATTCCATGAAATTGCTATTTATTTTTGTTTCTTACCATGTGCAGGTTCGTTGGAAAAAATGTATTCGAGAAGATTTTCTGATCCAACTCCCTCTTTATCTAGGTTTTCAAAGCTGGATTGTTATCCACCCTCATAAATTAGCAAGAGTGTTGATCTTAGTAATAACTAGTTTATGTTACTCTCAAAAATTCATCTGGAGGAAGAATTTCATATTTGATTTTGATTATGTACAATTTGGCCAGTTATATTTTCTTCATCAAAATTATACCGTCAATTCGCCTAAACTTGCAAGAGTGTCGTTTTTAGTCACAAATTGTTTGTGCTCTTTTCTAGAAAATTTATCAAACTATAAGAAAATGGAACATTTGGTTCAATTGGGTACTGAGACCCATCTTAAAAAATATGCATATCATCAAGAGATAACATGAAGATTGTATCATGGAATGTTAGAGGAATGAAGAGGAAGAGTTTCCTCCAATATTTCTTTTTATGGAAGAAGAAAATTAGACCTGATATTTTTATTTTGTGTGAGACTAGAGTCTCTACTACCATAGCAAGCGAAGTGCTAGGTAAATTAGGTTATGAATATTTTGTGTATAGTCTTCCAATTGGTTTCAGTGGAGGTGTAGCAATTCTATGGAACAACATGTTTAATTATGAAATATTTTTGTTAAATATGTCCCATAGATATATTAATATAAAAATCTTTGATTTTAGCAAGAACATATGTTGGATCTTAACTGCTTTATACGGTTATGCCGAAGCTAGTCAAAATGCTCAACTTTGGGAGGAGTTGATGACTTTTGGGAATTCAAATAATTATCCTTGGCTCATAATGGGAGATTTTAATTCCATTCTCAATAATGAGGAGAAAATAGGAGGATGTACCACTAAGAAGGGTACCAACTCATTTATAAACTTTTTAAACAAAGCCAATCTTTATGATCTTCCTAGCAGAGGAAATCAAATGACATGGTGTAATAGGAGATTCTCCTCAAATTTAATTTTTGAAAAAATTGATAGAGCAGTAGCAAATGAAGATTGGATTAATCTTCATAAACCTTTCTTGCTTTACAATCATAATATCTTAGGATCGGACCATGCACCGATTTCCTTAGAAACTAATCAAAAAAAGTTTTATAAAAAAAGGAAGATGTTTAAACTAGAAGCTAGTTGGACTATGCATGAGGATTTTATCAAAATCATTGAGGAAAGTTGGAAAGAAATTCCTACTCATCATAAAATGGAATTTTTTAGTGCAAATTTGACTAGATTCCAAAAATTAATTGCTCAGTGGAGCAAAGTAAATTGTCCAAACACCATGAGAATTATAAATCAAAAAGAAAGAATGTTAGAGAGCATTCAAATTGAATTATACAGGGATGCCAACAACATGCAACTTGTTGACTTGTATTTGCAAACTGAAAACGAGATACAAAATCTTCTCAAAATCGAGGAGTTAAGATGGAGTCAAAGAGCGAGGGCAGATTGGATCCAATTAGGGGATCAAAATACAAAAAAATTTCAAGCCAGAGTAAGAAAGAGAAGAAATATTAATCAAATCAACAAGATTCAAGAAAACAGTGGCTTATGGATAGAAGAAGAAGAGCAAATAGTAGAATATTTTTTGAAAGAGTTCAAAAAATGATTTAAAAAGGAATCGACATATATTAGCCCAAATATTATAGAAAATATACCACAAATAGTGTCAGAGGAACACAATCAGATGTTAATTAAAGAAATCTCAAAAGAAGAGGTTAAACAAGCTATTTTTCAAATGAGCCCGTATAAAGCTCCAGGCCCCGATGGAGTTCATTGTTTTTTCTACCAGAAATACTGGGATAATTTACACGACCAAATATTTAATTTTGTTCAAAGTTTCTTTAATGGGGATAGTCCCTATGTTCTTAACCATACGAATATTGTCCTTATTCCAAAAATTCCTAATCCAACTAGAGTGGATCATTTTAGACCAATCAGTTTGTGTAATGTATCTTACAAAATTATAACTAAAATTCTAGCTAATAGACTTCAAATGATCTTAAAGGATATTATTTCTGAAAACCAAAGTGGGTTTGTCAAAGGACGACAAATCATAGACAATATTTTAATAACTCATGAAATCTTATCAGATTTCAAAAACAGAAAAGGGAAACAAGGATTCATGGCTTTAAAACTAGACATGGAAAAAGCTTATGATAGGTTGGACTGGAGTTTTATTTCCTTCACTATGGAGAAAATGGGTTTTCATTCAAAGTGGATCAAATGGATTCAAAACTGTATACAAACTGTTTCATATTCAATTATTATAAATGGAAGTTGTTACGGGCATTTCCAACCTTCGAGAGGTATTCGCCAAGGGGATCCCATATCTCCATATATATTTATTATATGTGCTCAAGTTCTTTCTCAACTTCTTATCAAAAAAGAAATAGAGGCTAAAAATCCAGTGGGAATTTTATCAAGCCCAAGAGGGATCCGAATTTCTCACCTTCTTTTTGCCGATGATTGTCTCATTCTAGGAAAAGCAAATTTGCAAGTTAGCCATAAGATCCAAGAGGTTTTGGACCAATATTGCAAGGCATCTGGTCAATTAGTAAATCTAAATAAATCTTCAATATATTTTTCTAAGAATACAAGTTCTGAAGACCGACAAAAAATTGAAAGGAATCTTGGTATTAAAAGTACCACTATTTTTACTAAATATCTCGGAATATCTGCTCTTGATGCAGGTATTAGGTCAGTGGATTATTCTTTTATTATTCAACGAATAGAAGCTAAGCTCTCCACTTGGGAGAACAAAAAATTGTCAAAAGCAGGAAGAACGACTTTGATCAAAGCCAATCTGGCAGGTATGCCTTTATACTTAATGAGTTGCTTTCTTCTTCCTAAACATATTACGGAAAAACTAGATAAATTAAATAGAGATTTTTTCTGGGGAAAATCGACTAAAGGAAGTCATTGGATAGCTTGGGAGCAAATATGTCAAGCAAAGTCTGACGGCGGACTGGGAATCAGGAAGACAGAGTTAGGAAATAGAGCCATGATAGCAAAATTAGGATGGAAAATTTTATCCCAACCAGATAATTTGTGGGTTAAATTCGTCAAATCTAAGTATTTGAGAAATACTAATTTTTTTCAAGTCCAAAAAAGATATAAAGATTCCAGAGCTTGGAAAGGTATTTTAGATACGAGACATATTCTCAACTCAGGTATTCACTGGATAGTGGGAAATGGAGAAAATATTGATTTTTGGACAGCCAAATGGATTAATGGCAGAAGCATCACGGATCTAGATGATTCGATTCAGCCATTTAATGACTATAAAGTTAGGGACTTTATTATTGAAAATGATTGGGACTTGAATAAATTATCCTTGGTCGTCCCAAATAATATCATTGACCAAATCATCACGATCCCTATTCCGATAACTAGACAAGAAGACATGGTGTGCTGGGGAAACACTAGTAATGGTAAATTCTCAGTTAAATCAGCAACTTGGATGCAGATGGGTGAGAGAAAGAGTTCTCGAAATAAGATTTACAATTTTATATGGGGCTTAAATATAATGCCTAAAATAAAAATTTTTGTCTGGACTCTTGTCCTTGGAAAGCTTCCAGTCACAAATAATATAAAATGGTATAGCAGAAATAAAGATTGTGTTTTTTGTCATTCTGACATTGAAACAGAGGATCACTTATTCTGGAAATGCCCATTAATTAATGATATATGGAAAATTGTAGAGCAATCAATACCTACTCCTCTTCATTATCAGGGTGATTTTTTGAACTGGCTCAAGCAGGTTATGCATAACCATCATAACAAAAATGATATTGAAAAAATAGTTTTACTCATATGGAGCATTTGGAACTCCAGGAATTACTTTGTCTTCCAAGGGAAAAGACCGAACCATGTGGCTATTTTGAATAGAGCCACATCTCATTTCAAAGATCTCAATTTAGATAATTTCAATCCCCATTTAGGATTTAAAAAGGTAAACCATATCTCCAATAGAATGGTGAGATGGATTCCTCCAGACATAGAGTTTGTCAAAATTAATTTTGATGGTTCTAAACATCCAGGTAAGAGTGCAGCCGGCTTCGTCATTAGAAACCAGTATGGTGGTTTTTTGCATGCAGGTAGCAGAAGACTTGATGTAACTACTGTTCCTCAGGCAGAAGCCATAGCCTTGAGAGATGGGTTGAGTTATGCTATTCAGCAGGGATACAAAAAGTTGGAAATTGAAGGTGACTCCCTTCTAGTGATCAATTGTTTAAAGCAGACAACAGAGATTCCATGGAGGCTTTGGACGATTTTCAAGGACATTTATAGTCTTATGCAAGGGTGCGACGAAGTTAGAATTCGTCATATATACAGAGAAGCAAATCAAACAGCGGACTGTATTGCCAATTTTGGCATTACTAATAATGATTGTAATTGGGATAGATTATGCCCATCTTTTTTACTTAACTTTGTAAGAAATGACCTTGTGGGGACTAGTTTCCCTCGGGGATTTAAGTAATATTATTTCCTTTTCTGTGTGCAAAAAAAAAGTTTATTAATATCTTTTTTCATTATGAAGTATCTTTTGCACTAAGAATGAATCCCACAGTCCCACGTGAACGTGAAATTCAAAATTGTTAGTGGACTTATGCTTACATCACATAGGGCCTATATATATAATGAAGTACTTTTCTACTGTTAACTTTGATTATTAACTTAAAAGATTGTGTATGAACTATGAAGTACTTTACCACGTGAATGTGAATTTAAAATTGATATTTAAGTCACTTTCATTAAAAGATTGTGTATGTTATTTTACTGTTTATTTTAGTATTCATATTATGTAGTGTTGTGAGTGACCAAAGTGACCCAACTAAAATGATTAATGAATACTAAAATAAAATTAGAATTTTTAATTTCAGATTATTGACATGATAGTCAATCTACTAAAATTTATTCCAATCTACTGTCTTCAGATTATTAACTTACCGTCAGTCTACTGAGATAGACTATTGGATATTCAATATACTGTTTTTGATTATTGACTTAAATGTCAATCTACTTAAATAGACTGTTGGAATAATTTTTATACCCACTTAAGTTGATGCTAAAATGCCTAAAAAAATTATTAATTTATGGGTATATATAATGTAATTTATTAATCACTGGATACTAAGATTGCCCAAAGGTGAATCAATTATCGATGATAATAAATATAAAGTGGTTGTTTGATATATTCTCATTATGTTTATATAGTCTATCCAAAGATAG